>CABFVX010003973.1:0-74489 GCA_902151425.1 Timema shepardi | reverse complement strand
CCGGAATTAGTTACGTAGTTTTTTGTCTCTCCTGTAAAATTTAACTTTAAGGATATGTGACCTTTCTCCAAAAAACGATTCAATTTTAGAGTGAATATTGCAGTGTTTTGTAAACTCTGTGAAGACTGTCTCACAGTAATGTGTTAAACTAAAATGAGTGCAGATAATGATAGTAGTAGAAACATAAACTTCAAAGTCTAACATTGTTTTCATTTTTCAAAAGAAGAAAAGATGAAGAATTTGACCAAAGTACTGTTCAAGTTGAGGAAGAATCAACAAGTGGCGTAAAAGTTGATAAAAGAGAAAATCCACTTGCAACTTGATCAGCAGATTTGCCAGGTTTAAATTATATAGGGCTTATAATGCAAATCAGGTAAGATCAGAGTTAGTTCATAGACAGGTTTTATAATATGTACCATTTCCAGGTTCTATCTATTTTTTTCAAAAATACTTTTTTTTAAGTTTGGGGATAAACGAAGGATGATAATCATGGAGAATCCCTGGAAGTCCGACCATACCTTTAAATTTACAATGACAGGTAAACGAAATCTCAGATTTCAATACCAGTGGATGGTAAGATGGAAATGGTTGCTCTATTCCAAGGTGGAGGATGGTGCCTTTTGTAGATACGGTTCTATGTTTACATCTATCGGAGGTGGAAGAATATTGACAGACCTTGTGTGTTTTGGTGAAGAAACCGTTTAATCGTTGGTAAGATACATTTAAGCAGTTCAACTTGGGTGATACCACTAGTTACCATTAAAGTTGCGTTTTGAAGGCAGAAGATTGGTCAAATGTTTAGAAAAAAATTAACCTAGCATTGAACTTCTTCGAAATTCAGCACTCCAACAGCAAATACTGGAAAATAGAAAAGCAATTCTATCTATCATTGAGACCGTTATATTTGGTGGCCAACAGGGAATTGCATTCAGAGCAAACAGAGACAATGGAGATCTTTATTTATGTGAGTGTCCTACAGAAAATGAAGGAAATTTCCTAGCTCTCTTACGATTTCAAGCTTCTTATTGAGATCCCATTCTAAAGAAACAATTAATGACAGTTTCAAAAATGCACTTTATTTAACACCATAGCTATATGTAATTACATCATGTTGAAAAATCTAGCTGATAAGATGAACATTGCTAAATGTTTTACAATCCTAGCGGATTAAATAACTGACATATCAACACGAGAGCCATTATAAATTGGTGTTAGATACATTTTCAACGACCTAATTAGAGACGGTTTTCTTCAGTTTGTGCATGTGTATGATCTAACTGGAAAAGGTTTGGCAGCAGTAATTATTTTCACACTTCTTGAAAGTTTGTAATTAAAACACAATACTTGAGGGGACAAGGATACGATGGAGCCTCAGAAATGAGTGGCAAATTCATCGGTGCACAAACTTGTGTGCAAGAAACACGCACGACAGCTATATAGGTGAAATGTGCACCTCACAGTTTGAGTTTAGCTATTAGGATTCCATGCTCTGTTACCGATACCAGACATTATTGTGAAACAGCTACTAAAGTCTGTATGTGTTTAATACTTCTAAAAGTTCTGTAGTTTTAACACGGGCCACCCAAGATCAATTTATTGAAGCAAAAGACACAAGGTTTAAAAAATATGTGTCCACCTCGTTGGGTAGTGTGTCACAACTCAGTACTTCTTGTTGAAGAAATGTTGCCAGCTATACATCATGCCCTAGAAGAAATTTCAACTTGCAAAGATAGTGACGCATCATCATCATCATCATCATCATCATCATCATCATCATCATCATCATCATCATCAGTTAAACTTCAGTGTGCCATAAAAGTTAGTTTTTTTAACTACTCTATAGGTGTTAACAAAAGTTTTATATTTTAGTTTACCACTTTGATGGGCATTGCATTTTGAGAATGTAGATCTTCTAGCTCCCGTTAACATGGTTAATCGGATAAAGGAAAAAATTCAATAAATAAGAACAAACACCTAAATTGAATTTTCAGCTATTTAAGAATCAGCTAAAACACGTGATGAAATGTTTGGTTCAAATCTTGTCACACCAATAATATCTACAAGACAAATACAGAGGTGTAATGTAAACGTAAACTCCGATGAGGCTTACTTTGGAGTTGCAATTTAAATGGTCGTTTTTGGATAAATTTGTGAGTCAATTATAAACTCGTTTTATGAACTATCAAGAAGTGCTTGGAAGTTTTATGTGTCTGACGCCAACAGGGGAATCGGCTATTAATGAAGTAGAGAAGAAACAGATGAAAAAAATTTTTTTTTACTTTTTACGGGCAAGATTTGCAGTTTAGTGATAAAGATTCAATTGGTGAACTTTACATGTGGCACGAAAGAGGGAATGAATTTAAAATTAGATCAAGAAAAGCTATGGACTATTATGTTACTTGCAGTGAAGAAATATTCCCAATTATTTGCACTTTTTTGAAAATCTTAGTAACTATGCCAGTGTCAACGAGCACCAGTGAAATATCGTCCTCAACTGTTCGGAGATTAAACATTTACTTGAGAAATACAACAGGGTGGCAAAGGCTGAATGACCTAGCGATGTTTAATATACATAGAGAAATAAGCATCCCTCAAGACGAAGTTCTATATGAACGGGCAAAATCATATCATTGATTGGAATTCAGACTAAATTAATGTTGTAACTGGACACTGTCCATAAGTTAGTTTGCTGTTGAATTAAACAATGTTTCTTTCTTGTTTTACAATCCAACAAAATTGTTTTTAAATGAACTTGTATTGTGTGTAATCTAATCCTGTTTCAGAGTTTTAGTTTAACTGAATTGAAAGCTTAATTATTATTTATTATACTAGTGACTTAGAAACTCAAAAATAGGCTAATACAGTGGTGCCTCCGACGGTGAACAGTATGGCAGAGGCATGTTGTTTTTAAGGTTTGGCACATAAATTTGTAGGCATTTCTTTTAATTAATTTCGCTTCAATGCTATACTAAATTATTCCAAAAATTTAGTTATACATTTAAGAGTGGGATTAAAATTTGCTAGATGTAAAATGCTCAATAATTTTATCACTAGACTACGGCAAAAATTAGTTTCTTTATTACGTGTTTTATAACATAAAAATTCAAAACATTTCTAGGAGAGTAACCTGTAGTCCCCTTCCTGATTCTTACTGTCTATACCTGTCCACCCCCCCAATCCACACTCCCCCCCAACCTCCAATTAATCAATCCTAGTTACGCCTATGATTCCCCACTTACCACTACTTTGGTGCAACACTACTTATATTTGATGTTAATCTAGTCTCATTTAAAAGTTATTATTAAATTACATTGAAATATAATTTCTTATTAATATGGTTTTAAAAAATCATCAAATTTAGTGAGTATTATAAATTAAACCCTTTTCTATTTTTTTATTTGTTAAATCACAACAAAACTCTCTAAATTAAGTCATGTACACTTCGTTAACCCTAAGGGTAGCAAGCTGATCTTGAATGGTTCCACTATGGTACAGATTATAAAATAGGGTCATAGTGTATTCCATCATGGTAAGACATAAATTTAAGGATAAACGATAGGTACATTCCGTTTACCCTAAAATGTAACTGTTTATGCTTTAACCCTGTCTTAAATTTGCACCATTGTGGAACCAAACAAGGTAAGCTTGCTCTATTTCAGAATAAACGGAGCGCACATAGATTTCCTTGTGTAAAGTCATTATTTATAAGAACGATCAAATATCTTAGATCTAAAAATTTGAAAAGTTCAGTCAATTCACAAAAATTGAGGTTGGAAATTCGGAGCTTTTTTTTTTTATAGATTGTAATATAAATGCTAAATGCAATAGGGCAAATAATTTAATATAGCGTCTTCATTTTTAAATATTTAAAATATAATATTTATTTTAGGGAATCAATTTATTATCTTTTTAACCCTCGTTTAAAACTTCAAAGCTGGTATTTAATAAAAATATATTTTAGTATTAATATTTTGATTCCTACCTGAAACTGCTGAAGAACCTGCATACTTTGAAACTAGTTGCTTTATTGACCATGCTGGTACACATTGAACTAAGCGAGTTGACAAGTAGGACACCAACTAGCGTAGTCCGGCGTCCAAACAAGTCTGCTAGAATTCCACAAATAAGGGTGCCAGCAATCATCCCTAAAAGATGTAAAAAGAATATATTTAATTTTGTGGAACTAAGTAAATAAATGCTACGGGACTCCGCACAAACTTTATCGCTCTATTGTTTAGAAATGGAGATATTTACTCAAAATTTGTAATATAATATACATTAGCAAACCCGAGAACAAATTGTGCTAGACATATGCAAAACATTTTTTTATCCATGGTTTTAAATTTCATAATTTTATTTTTAAAGAATTAACGTCTTCATTTGTATATTTAGACCATTATAAAATATCGATATTGGGTCCCCGATAATTTGATAAGTGTACCCACATTAAAATTTTGACTTTCGGTTAAAGCTTTAGTCATTTTACTAGGAGATGCACACCTTATGGTTATCGCATTGCTATTGAATTTCTCTTTATAGATTTTGACCAATGAAAAAGATAATTATTGACTATTGCATCCAAAATGAAAGAGATAGAATCGTTATACCCAATTTTGAGAAAATTGACATTTTTTCTTTTCATCTTCTAGTAAACTGCTATTAATTTTAGGGTTAAACAGACACACAGAGAGACGGCGTTGCAAAAAAAACTTTTTAAGGTTCGGGGGTTCATGAAACGTCGACATCCATCAACATCTCGGACTATATTTTTTTGACGGTCATAATACTTTACCTTAAGCTGTTGGTAAAGTTAAAAGAAAAATATATTAGTGTATATCTTGAAAATGTTTGGCTTAATAAAAATATATTTCAAGTAAAATATGTCAATTATAAATAGATCCACAAGAATGCCATGCTAAGTAATTTCATATCTCAAAGACTTACGGTGATAAAATTAAAAATTAGAATTTACGCATCGGACCGGAACCCTTAAAATAATTTTGACGATAAGTTGAGAGTAGCGATTAGGTTTGTAATATTGATCAAAGCTTATACATGAAATCTAATCAAAATCGTTAAAGCCGATTTTGATCAAATCGATTTTTTCCCTTTCCACCCTTAATTTTAGGGTTGGATAACCAATTCCAAAAGTTTCTCGGGGTAAACCTATGAACACCCAACATACCAAGTTTAGCCCAATAGGTAAAATAGTTTAGGCTCTAGCCCAAGGTAGAGACTGACAAAGAGATGGACAGACAGATGGCATTTCAAAAACCACTTTTTAGGGTCCAGGGGGTCATAAGACGTCGACATCCATCAAAATCTCGAGTTCAATTTTTTTGACGATCACAATACTTGCTCTACCTGTAAGGTGGCGAGAAAGTAAAAATGTGGATATTGGATCGACAAGGGTCAACACTTAGTAGTAAAATGTTGACTTCTGGTTTAAAATTTTCGACATATTATTAAGGATTTCACGTCTCATTATTATTGCATTGCTATTAAATTTCTCATTTATAAAATTTGACCAATAAAATAGGGGAATATTTACTAATGAATCTAAAATGATAGAGATAGATAATTATTGCTGTACAAACGTTGCCCATAAGAGGTTGAAAAAAAAGAGAACATACACATTTGAGAGATCTACTCATTTCTTACTCTATGGCATTAGATAATCATTGCGTTAAAACTTAATTTGTATCTCTTTACAACTAAAGCTCACAAAATTGAATTAATATATTTGCCAATATCTCAGAGACTGTTGGTTTTATAAAAATGTATTTCATATAAAAGGTTTTTATTTTTAATAGTACTACAATTTTGCAATGATCATTTATTTATTAGCTCAAGTTGTTGCGGAGCTACGAAAATTTCAGCTTCTGTAAAGTACCCTAAAGGTCATTTTCATGGGAAAACGAAAATAGCCAGTTTATTTATAATCTTAATCAACACCTAGATACGAATTTTAATCAAAATCTTCCAGCCAATTTTAAGAAAATCAATTTTTTCTCTTTTCACTTTTTATTAAACTAATTAATTTTGGGGTTAAAAAGACAGACAGATGGCATTCCAAATAACACTTTTAACGGTTCGGGGGCTCATGAGACGTCGACATCCATCAACATTTCTGGTTATATTTATTTACGGTTGCACTACTTCACCTTTAGTGCTCGAAACGTTTATTTTATATATATATATATTTGCGTATAGCTTGGAATTTATTGGTTTTATAAAAATATGTTTCGAATAAAATATCTGTATTATAAATAGATCTACATATTTTCAATGATAAGTAGTTTCATATCTCAAACAGTTTCGGAGATATGATAAAAATATATATGAGAATTTACGCATCTAACCTGAGCCCTTAAAGTCATTTTGTCGAAATATTGAGAGTAGCCATTTTGTTAATAATATTTATAAATGTTTTGAAATTAAATTTAATCAAAATAATTGGAGCCTATTTGGAAAAAATCAACTTTTTCTCTTTTTGTCTTTTAATAAACTACCCTTAATTTTAGGGTTAGAAATCCAATTCAAAAAACCCCTCGTAACAACCCTATGAAAGCCCTAGATAACAAGCTTTAGCCCGATCGGTAAAATAATGTACATTCTAGTCGGAGGTACAGACAGAAAGATGGAAATTCAAAAACAACTTTTTCGGATTCAGGGGGTTCATGAAATGTTGAACTCAAACATTTAAAATATAATTCCCTCCAAATTAATTATTAACATGGAAACATAAGTGAACTTAATGTATTTGTAAGAATGTGAAAAGATACATGCGGTACACAAAACATTATTAATTTTAAACATACACTCAAAATTAAGCGGTAAAATGAAAACATAGCTAAATTATGTATTTGTATTTTGTTACTATTTGATGAAATGGACATCAAAACCAATTATTTGAATAAACTGAAAATAAAAACCCTTTATTTGAAGAAAAAATTAACACCAAAACTCAAAATGGATATATTTTTTTAACATTATTCAAGATAATTTTATTGTTTTTGGGCTTACAATACATATCAAAACATATTTAAAAATAATTTTATCATGCGCGAAACGTAGACAATAGTTTTACGATCTTAACAACTTAACCTTAATTTTCAAATTATACTTAATAGTATTGATTTAGATTCCAATTAACGATAACATTCCAATATAAAATAAATGTTTCCCCAGTTTAGGCATCTAAATTTAGATGTGTTATGACCAGCATCCAAAGAGAAAATTGTGATGTGTTTGGACCAACAATAAATGAAGATTGAGTTATTATTTTTTAGCCAAGTCGATATAGTTTATTTATAGATTTACAACCATGCTGAAAATAACGGTTTCCATGATGATTAAACAAAGAAAAACTGAAAATTCTCTGTGAAAATCGGGTTTTCGTGGAAAACTACTATTTTTACCGACATTCTATACTCCTAACTGTGAAAATGAGTGGTAGTTTGTCAAAATATGTGCAGTCATTTTATCATAATTTCTATTGCCGGAAACGGGTTTATCAAATTATACACAAGAAAAAAGATATATTAACCTACAAATTTCATCTCATGGCCGATATGACTAAAAAGTTATCTATCTTTATTTATTTAACATAATGCACAATTGTGAATGCATATTAACGTAACTCAAATATAGGCTTTCATCTTATGCTATATTCTTGGTTCAAGGTCATTCTTAAACAAATTAACTAAATAGTTAATAAGTGGTTTACAGTATATTGGTAAAACATTTATGTGGTGACTACTGCCTTACAAATTATATTCAAGAAACCATTTAAAATTAATAAAAAATGGTTCAAACGGCAGCAAAAACATACCATGGATCAAAGATGAGCTGTGTTTCTGATTGTTATTAAATGGCCGACGTATTTACACATCTATTACCGGCCAACCCTTAATATATGAACGATAAATTACCCTAAAACAGATTTTGCCCTAGATAGCTCAGTGGTAAGATGAACATGCTAAGTTGATGGTTCCGGATTTAGTTCCAGATTTAAAAAGAATTTTAAAATAAAAGATAATTATTTAAGTTCAATAATATAATATAGCGGTTTGGGCTTGCTGAATTTCTTTGTAAAAGCGTTTCATTGCCTTGGAATGCTTATTACTTTTGCCTTTTACATATCTTCTGCCATCTTTAAACTTTTGTGGGGCCATTTTTTTTTAAATAATAAAAAATTATTTTCCCCACAACTAATACACTTCACACATCCCTAAGAACATTAAATGCAATTACACTCAGCTACACTGAAAAAAAAATCCTTTCATAAATAGTAGCAATTGCTACACTGACTTGAAACCGGTGGGGAGCCGGGTTGACAATCCCTAAAGAGAGATGGCGATAGGTCAAGTCGATAAGCTTCCCAAACATGCCAAAACCACTGGCGACATATTTATGGTTTCTAGAATGGACAGCTAGTGTTTGAAGTGAGAAGGGATGAGTTTTCTGCTCTACTAAGACCAGATCGTTCTGTTTTGCCTATTGCGGGGTTGTATCAAATATATTTTCAAAATCCGGGGGCAAATATGAAGCACTTCAGCTCGTATAAGGTTTTATGAGTTTCAGATTGAGTTTTAATATGAATTAAGTACCATTATAAAGTTAAAAGAAGTCGACATTAATTGATTTACTTCCCCCATTTATTACACACGTTTAAGTATTCAAAATAATTAATTGAATGTCGCATTTATTTGGCGATTTTTTACGCTATTGTAATCCAAGCTCTAGAATTAGAGGGATTCAATACAAAATAAAAACAAAATTAATGTTACCAAAAATTTAGAAAAATAGAAGTGCGAAGTGTAACGATATTATGTTTTTTTGTTGTGAAACATATTACAGTACACAACCCATCTCCTAGAAGGAGGGTAATCCCACTGTTCTCCTTCAGTGACCAATTTAGTTTTAATGCGACGAGGACGAAGGCTAAGTTAAAAAGGGCAACAAAATTATATATATATTCTAAAACCTAAGGATAGATGGCATAATTATATTAGTGAAAAAATTCAAGTCTTAACGAAACTTTGCTTTTATTTCATTTAACCTTTTATTAAAGAACATATCGCTTCTGCAAAACATCTAAGCATATTCATATTTCTTATTTATACAATATCTGTAAAAGCAGAATAATAACAATCTATTATTATTGTTTTTAACAAGACTTTCAAAAATACGTGTATTAAATTTTAATGTCTAGCATTATAAACATGGCGTATTCCAATATAACAAACGTAAATGAGAATTTTAGCAACGAATTATCTTAGTGCAAGTCAAAATTGTAACAACAGTATAATAGTTCCGTAATCGCCCCATTAAAGATCAACCTACGCGTGGCGTCTACACAAATTACGGAATCCTCCAATATTTAGAAAGTCAAAATAAACTTAGATATTCTTTCATTAAACTTTAAGGTTTATTCCTAACTTTATCATAAAGAAACATATTATTAATCTCTGCCACGTTCAATAACTGTGCAAAATAATTCCAAAGTTAAATACATAATGTTAACTATACAAGAATAATTATTAACGTCCCGCATTCCAACAACTAAATAATGAAGGCCTAATATTATAAACTTCTTAATATGGATATTAAGACAACACGTTTAGAAAACATACTCTTAAGGTTAAACAACTGAATCCCCGTTGATAAACAAGATTTGACTAACATTAAAAAAAACTCGCATTAAAACTTTCCCCACATTACTTTGTATTTTAAGTAAAGTCCTACTTGTCGTAACATAAGCGAAGTTATTTTAATATTTAGTAAAAAGGAATGAATGTTCATCTAAGACGGTAAATAACAATAAATATACGTAGAGCCAAAAAGAGAATTTAGAAAATTACAATAATATTTAAATTAAAGCCGAACAAGAATTTCTCCTTACATTATATGAGTCTGTATTTGAAGCCTAAGCTTCGTCAATGTCCGAGCCTAATCCAAGAGTGGCTGCTATCTTGGTGAACAGTCTCTTATATGGCGCAACTATCGAACACTCGAGAAGGAATTACACCAAGGTGGGGATCACAGAATTAACACACATGAAAAGGGGGGGTGCGCTGGATTAGATGCGTTGAGAACATTCTATCAAGGCCACGGCTATTCTACGCTGTTCTCGGCGTCCACGTTGTTCCTGAGGCTAGTGGTGGCGCGTAGCGGCGAAATGCTGCACTAGGATCACAGCGCTTAGTTGTTTTACTGTTGATATCGTGTGTGGACGTCCTTTTCCGCATGCTCGTCCGGCCGGTGAAATTGGGTAAGCGCTGTTCTTGTTGACTATCCCGTTTTTTTGATGCCTTGTAGCAATAATTGCTACACTATTAATTGAAGGTTCATTGAAATAATATTTATTTCAATTATTAAACCTCCTCAAATACTTCTAACATTCCAAATATAAAAACTTTGCATCATTTGGTTTTTCTAAAAATGGTTGCATTAGATGCCAAAATTTAAACTTTGAGTAAACACAGTACTTAAACTATACATTTAATCTCTATTTAATACATTGATCCAAGTTTGTTTCAAGAAGACCAACTAATATATATATATATATATACATATATATATATAAATAAAACTATTATATTATTAATTTTGGGCCATACACCCTTAAGTTATCAAAGGGTCACGATGGCCGCAGAGAGAAATGTTGTGGTCATAAACTACAAAATATTGGAAACCATTGTAATGAAGTCAGTAAAATTTTTTAATTTAAATTACACGATTTGAACAATCTGCACAAAAAAAACTGAAATAAATAATAATTCAAGCTATTTCCTTATGCACTTAAAATGACTTGTAGCTTTAAAAATCAAGTAGTAACAAATAAATTAATTAATCATAAAATACAGTTGTCTAAAGGCTCAGTTCAAGGTTTTATTATAACCCCAAATTTAAAAAGAAATTCTGGGAGCCTTCTGACCCCTCTGGCCCCACTCTCGGTTCTCAACATTGCCCTTCCTGTACTCTCCTTTGCCACTGGGAATTTTTCTAATTTCGAAATGCTTAGAGTTGGGAGAAACACTGTTTCACACCCCCCAAAATCTATTTCTTGCAACACTCGTGGGTGTATATATTAATAATTGAAGTGAATAATTAGTTCAGAGGTTTATTATAAATAAAGGAAACTTCGTATTTTTGAAGCATGCGAAGCTCACTAAATTAGAACAAGCCACAATATGCTTCAAAGAATATGTTTTGTACACGAGTTAGAGAGAGAACTTATCTTATTCTTGTGTATGACTATCATTGTGACCTACCCCCAGCATTTTCCCACAAAAGAAATGACATACAGAGGTAAGCACAAGCGAGTTATAACTTTATTATCAAATAAAACATGGTACAACTCAATGGGGGAGTGACGCTTAGGAGTAATAGAGAAACCACAAGCCAGAATGGCTGCAAGGCACAAGGGACACCGCTGGGGTCAGAAGGGCCTTACGGCAATAATAACAACAGGCGGCTCCTCACTATTTGACGCCCTCAAATGGCGTCTTCAGAGAACAGCAAAAAACCCTAACAAATTGGTCTCCAGTTTCATGATAACAAATAATACATAAAATAGCCAATCGACAACATGATCAGAGAGACAACCCTTTTTCATGATTCGTAACATAGGGTGAGACAACAGCTCACGTCCTTTACCTAAACAATGACATTAACACTATGCTAATACTTGACATTTCCTAAAGTTTTAAATACACATAAGAAATCCTAAAGGTTTTAATAGCAAACAACACGTCCTCAGAAATATAAGTCCTAGGTGGGCCGCGGCCCCACATTTAATCAATATATAAAGATAGACACCAGCAAATATACAAAGAACTAACCTAACTCTAACACCTAACATGGCGTCCATACAATCATGAACTTTCCCGCCGACTCGCGGTCCCACATTTATCCAACCTTGGCAAGAAAACAGGGCGGCAAATATAAATAATCCTCAGACATTAAAGATTTCTAAAATACCAGAGAAGACCAAACGTCTATAAAGTAAACCTTGCCTTAAGAGCTGACGTAATATATAGTTACAAAATACATTAGTAGTTGATATAAATTGAATTTTGAAAGATAATGATTAAAGCCAAAAAGAACTTGGAATATAGCGTCGAGCCTACAAATGTTAGGCTATTTACCTTCGAAAGCCCAGAGCGTAATGTGTGTCTCTCCTCTGGGCTCACGCCATTATATACATTCTGTGATACACATGTGCTCTCAGGGCAAGGAAAAACACAGGGGGTGGGGGGAGTATTCGAGAATAATCTCGAGAACCAATTAGCGTAGTTTGCACGTAGAACAATAGTCCATCGAAGCTTTAGCTGCAATGCGGCAGAACGACGCGCGCAGACTGAAGGCCACTGTTTCTCGTACACTTGGGTGGAGAGGTGGGAAGAGTCCAACCACACGGCCAGCGATGAAGCTCGAACCTCGGTTCAGTTTTGGGAGTGGGTATTGTGGTGACGAGCGTCTCCGGTGTGTATTGTAGTGGAGTCGGAATGAGTCAAGTTAGTCTGGCCTGGTGAGTGTTATTATTTCTTCCATGTCACGTTGTAACAAGGTTACATCATTTTATGTTAAAATAATAATAAATGTATTTAAATAATATACTTTATTTATTTAACCTTAGCCTATTACTTTGGTGTAGAGACTATATTATTTGTCTGCACAGTGATAATAAATACATGATTTAACCAAACTTATTAGGTGTGTGGTCTGGGGGACAGAATATAAAAAAAATTAATACATTTACAGAATCTACCATATTTATTTAACCATTAGCCTAATAATGGAGTACATGGTCTGGGAAGCGGAAGATTCCAGCAGCAGTGGGAGAAGGATAGGAAAATCGGTGAAGATAGAAGATCATGATGACAAAGAGTTTGTGGCCAGGGAGACAGAAGAAGCTTATTGCGAGGGAGATAAATGGAAGGAAAAGGAGCTCGGAAAGAAGTCCCGTAGGGGGACTGAGGCGCACGGCCCAGGAGAGGTAAGGGAAGAGCCTGGTGGGGGCTGCCTTCAAAGTGACTCCATACATTGGTCCTATGCCCTGCTAGTGATAAACAGTATAATGGAAGGGGAATTCTATTGTGTGCTCCATTTGTCACCATTCTATCTTACTCATTGCACAGTACAAATTATTGAATCAATGAAATCCAGATCAAGAGAAAGTTTAGAATAGAATATAGAAGAATATTTACGTGGACAATTACGTGGCATTAATATTATTAACAAGTCTTGACACCATTAACTAAATATGTCGCCATTCTTGAGCAAAATAATGGACAAATAAGAGCTAGAAATTTCACAACTATTTCAAGCAGTAGAATGAAAGACAGTGGGATTTGTCAGGAAAAATATTCCATACTTTAAAAAAACTTTGAAATAATGAACTCGGAGTTGTGGCTGAATGAAATGGAAGTTACATGTTAAGGACTTTAAAAATAACCTTTACCGACGTTTCAGAATAAAATTGGAAAGAAAAGTTCTGAACGGATTAGGGACTACGTTGTCAATGAAGAAATACGTATTACAGAGTCTCTTAAATCTACAGCAAATTGCTTTAAATCAATTCCTTGTAGTTTACATGAGTGAGAAAGTGATTATAGTGTAAAATGTAATAACTGTCCCAATACGTTTCTCCCTGTTTGTGATATTATCATGTTGATAATTAATGTTCATCGAACTAATTTATTAAAATCTGGACCAATGAACCTACTACCAAATGCTAAAATCTGTATTATTGATCGCCTTTGGAGACAAAATCGCGTCAATCAAAATCATATCAGAGGCTAAGCTGTTCCTAAACTAAATGTATATAAGATGTGGTAATTTCTTTAAAAACTATCATCTATGTATGTATATAGTAGTACTCAAACCGACGTTTGGTTGGATCCTCAACAGTCCCAATTCAGCTGTAAATGCATGGCAGCACTGAAGAGGCTTAGTAAGGAAATGAGTGAGGTAGTTTCCCATTACTTACTCACTGAGTCAGATATTATTGCACATCAGTCCCACCAAAATGTATACACTAACACTACAAGCGACACCTTCACTCCATTCATCACAGAGACTGGCTGTATACTGAATGTTATTACTAGTATCATTCACACCTCTGTCTCTTTCATATTTGTCGGAACCACAAGTGAGACCGAGACAGATCAATGAAAGTAACAAGTTTCTCTAGCCCTTGTCAGAAGATATAGTGCATTGTAAATACTTTATTTGTCCAGATAAAATGAAGAAATTGAGCTACATTACGATTATTTGTAATTTGTCCTTGTATCTGTAAATCTATTAAAACATAGCCTGAAGTCTGGTTACACACCAACGAGTTCCGAGTTGAGTTGAATCTCATGGAGTTGCTTCCAATCTGACTCTAGAATCAAGTCCTTTCACACTGCTGAGTCGAGTCATTGAGTCCACTAGTTTTATCAAAGTGCTCGTGCACGATGTATGCAGTTATAGCGGTTTGTATTAATACAATTTAAAGGAGGCGCTAGCGTTGACGTATATAAATATGTAGCTTAATGGGGATTCAACCACTTAATGTGAAACGATGCACCTTTGGTAGTTTTTCACATTTATTCATTTATTTATATCCCGATAGTCAGGATGGCACGGGTTATAAATAGAAGGATTATCTTGAACGAGAACAATGAGGTATTCAATGTCCATATTTTATCCTTGGAAATAATGTGGAAATAACACACTTGACTCGGCTGGACTGACAAAATCTGTGATTTGCCACATCATGGACTCTGACTCGGTTAGACGCGGATAGACTCAACTCACCGATGTGAAAGGTATTGGTCCCCCATCATGCTATCAAATACAAGATGTACGTGTCTCAATTGGTGAGACAGACTCGACTCGGGACTCATTGGTGTGAAACCAGCCTAAATGTTTGACCAGTTTAAATTCTTAATTTTAATTTTCCATTTAGCATGTTTAAATAAAATGTTACTGCAAATTGTAAAAATGATATTATTTTTTTCAGGACTATACAACTAATAATATGGTATTATTATTATTATTATTATTATTATTATTATTATTATTATTATATCACGTAACACGACTCAAAAATACCTGTTTTAACACATTCACACCGATGCAGTCTACGCTAACAAAGACGGTTCTCCACACATGTTCATGTAGAGCACATTACCGTCGACTTTATCAGTAGAAGTAATTATAAAGTCTTTGGTATCAGCGTTGAGCCAATTATTTCCGGGACCGAATCCAAACAAAAGCTAGGTTTTTATGCTCAGAAATTCCCCTTAATGTGAAAGGCACCAGATACAATAAAGACGAGATAAGGAGAATAAACTGTTGCTGCTGTTGGGTGGAGAAAAATATGACTTCAATGCATGCAGTAAATTTATATTAAAGAAAAAATGGTTCCACTCATCTCCACGTGGTTTTTTACTATCAGTTAAGTCAAATATTAGTGACACCTGCCTTGCCACTACTATACCCTTTAGGGCTATTCAGAAATAAAAACAATGAACATGTCTTTTATGAATGTGAGGAAATGTGTTGTCGAGTGATTGGCTACACTGGGATATACACGCCAGTATAAAGGGCAGTGGGTGTGGACATAAAAATTGTATCAGTCATGGAAGTGAACAAGTCTCTTCAGTACGTAGTGTAAACTGAAACTATAGCAAGTTATCACGTTGTAGTATGTGCTAAGTAGCCTCCAGGATTGTCTAGAATATAACAGTGGCGACAAGGTGTAAAAAAAGAATCCGCGTACATTTTGTTTTTCGTCTGGATATTTTCCTGACGAACGAAATTCTCCTTAATGGCGGATAGGGAAGAAGGGGCTTCTGTTCGCGTTACTGAATCAATTCCCAAGTTTAATATTGAACCTTTTGATCCGTCTAAGTCCAACTGGAAAGTTTACTTAAAAAGATTAAAAAATAAGCTTAGGATTTACAATGTACAGGAAGACAAGCAGACTTTATATTTATTAGACGCCATTGGTGAACATGCGTACGAAAGGTTATGTGATCTGTGTGAGCCAACCGAACCAGAGTCTAAAACATTGGAACAACTTGCAAATATTTTGACTACATTTTTTCAGCCAGAACCGAATGCACTGGCAGAAAGGGTTAAGTTTCAAAACAGGGTGCAAAATGAAGGAGAATTACCAGCTGATTTCGCAGCTGAATTAAAAAAACTTACGCGTTATTGTAAATTTCCAAATGATTGGTTCGATGACGCCCTTTGTACTCAATTTGTGCACGGATTGCGTTCTCAAGATCTGAAATTGAAACTAATGGAACTTCCCACAGTTAATTTTGGGTCTGCTGTTGAGTATGCTAGTTCTTACTCTAGTTTACGTCTTTCGGTCCCACAAGATGATATTTGTACCACAAATGTCAATGTAGTTCAAAAGAAAGTTCAGAAACAAAGATTATATAAATCCAATAAAGGAAAGATACGTTGCATACATTGTAACTTTACAAACCACGATTCTAGTAACTGTTGGTATCGAAACGCTTCTTGCCGTATTTGCGGGGTCAAAGGCCATATAAGTCCTGCATGTGAGAAAAAGGCTAGCGGTGACACAAGAAGTACTTATCCAGATAAAAAAATGAGTTACTCTAAAAGAAATAGGGCTTTATACCAGGTATGCTCAGAGGATCAAACATCTGATGGAGAAAGTATCAATTTAAATGAAACTTCTGGTGTGTTTTCTGATATTTTTCATATTAAAAATTCAGTGAAGCCTAATAAAATCATGGTACAGCTAACAGTAGATGGGGTAAATATGGCGTTCCAAGTTGATACAGGGGCACATGTAACATTAATCAATGAAGCTATCTTTAGAAGCAAGTTTACAAATAAAGAAATTTTACCCACTACAGTAAAATTGCGTACCTATACCGGTGCACACATACCATTGTTGGGTAAAGCTAATGTCTTAGTTAATGGAAACAAATTGGATTTATACTTGGCAGAGGGGGATTTCGCCACCATAGTAGGTCTTGAGTGGTTACGAACCCTTAAGTTAAATTGGACAGAACTTTTAGGAACTGTAAACGCGATCAATAAACCTTCAAGAACTCCCAACAAAAATGAAAATCTACAGGATATCTTAGTAAAATTTGAGAATGTTTTAAGAAAAGGAGTAGGTAAAGTCAAAGGAGTGGTGGCTCAGATCCGACTTAAACCCGACTCTGTTCCAGTGTACAGGAGACATCGTAATGTGGCCTACTCTCTTGTTCCTAAGATGGAAGCAGAATTGGATCGCTTGGAAGAAGAAGGTATTTTATCCAAAGTTACCCATGCGGACTACGCTACTCCGGTGGTTCCTGTAATGAAGAGCGACGGTACAATCAGGATTTGCGGTGATTTTAAGACAACCATCAACCCTCAACTCATCATCGAGGACTACCCCATTCCGAATATTGAAGGTATTCTTGCAAATATAGGAAATTGTTCATTTTATTCAAAACTTGATATTAGCCAGGCTTTCAATCATATTGAAGTTAAGGAGTCTGATCGCAAGTACTTAACAATTAACACTATAAAGGGGCTCTATCAGTATAATAGACTTCCATTTGGCATTACTACTGCTCCCGCCATATGGCAGAGAACAATTGAGGGGATTCTGAAAGATATTAAAGGAGTTCAAGTTTTTTATGATGATATCTGTGTTAGCTCCGAAACCGAAGCTCAACATTATCAGTTGCTCGAATCGGTGTTTCAGAGGCTGGAAGATTATAACATCAGGGTTAATGTGGACAAGTGTACCTTCCTAAAACCCTCCATTAAGTACTGTGGATTTATCATAAGCAAGGAGGGTATCCACAAATGTCCTGAAAAGGTGGAAGCAATTTTGAAAATAAAGCCACCAACTTCAGTAACAGAATTAAAATCGTTTTTGGGGGCAGTCAATTTCTATGGTAAATTTGTACCAGACCTCAGTACTTTAGCCCATCCCCTTTACAATCTTTTAAAATCAGGAGTGGATTTTAATTTCAATGAAGCATGTGTCAAATCTTTTGAACAAATTAAGGAAACAATAGCATCTGACAGGGTACTTACCCACTTCGACCCGAAGAAAAAAATTGTCCTCTCTACTGATGCCAGCCCTTACGGTTTAGGGGCAATATTGTCCCATCGCATGAGTGATGGCACTGAAAGGCCAATCGCATTTGCTAGTCGGACCTTGAGCCTGGGGGAGCAAAAGTGGAGTCAAGTAGAAAAAGAAGCGTGTGCCATTATATTTGGCGTAAAAAAGTTTTTTGCCTATCTTTTTGGCCATCGGTTCATCTTAATAACGGACCATCGTCCGTTACTATCCATCTTCGGATCATCCAAGGGTCTTCCGGTTCTGTCTGCTCTAAGACTCCAGAGGTATGCTATATTTCTTCAAGCATTCAATTATGACATTCAATATCGTCCTGGTGCGGAGCATGGGAATGCAGACTGTTTGTCACGTCTACCTTTGCAAAGCCAAGCAGAGGATTTTGACAGGGATTTAGAAGTTTTTAGTTTAGGCCAAATCAATGTACTACCAGTCACTGCAAAGGAAATAATTAGAAGCTTGAATAAGGAAAAAGAAACTGCGGAACTCATCCAAGCACTAAAATCGGGGGTTACTTTAAAACGCATGAATAGTTGGGGACATCCACAGCACGAATATTCCTTGTTCCATGATTGTCTTTTCTGGGGCCAGCGGGTGTACATACCCACATGCCTAAGATCCAGAGTATTAGATGAACTACACGAGGGACACATGGGAGTGGTTAAGAGCAAAGCATTGGCACGAAGTTATGTGTGGTGGCCTAAAATTGATTCAGATATTGAGAAAATGATTTCAAACTGTTTTTCTTGCCAACAGATGAAAAACAACCCAGCCAAGATATCCTACCACAAGTGGCAATGCCCCTCATCACCCATGGAAAGGCTCCATATAGATCATGCAGGCCCTCTCAAAGGCATGTATTTTCTTATTATTGTGGATGCTTTCAGCAGGTGGGTTGATGTTCACCCTGTACAAAATATAACTTCTACAACTACAATTAAACTATATCTGTGTATATAATTGTATACAAAAGTAAGAGGCACCGTATTATTTTTATTATTTATTGTATAGCTACTAACAAATTAGGTTTAAAATAGTGCGTGCCCTACAGAAAATGTAACGCCTCGGCACTTTTCATAATACCTACTGCTCTCCTGAGTGCCCGCAGTAACAGACAAAAGAGGGCACCACCCCAACCTCCTGAGTTTCCAATTTAATTTAATTGGTTAAATGTACTCTTTTTGATCTTATAGTTTGTCTCCTATTTATTTGTAATATAATAACAATTAAAAATCAACTTAATAAGTTTCTAGACAGACATAAATGCTTGTAGTAAAGACCTTTGAAGCAGAGTTTATATAAGAGAATACATAAAATATAAAACTCTATGTTTGGAAATAGGCCCGTTGCTCCATAGTATTTGATTTAACTAAAATAAGTAAACAATAATTATAAGAAGACACAATATTATGATATTTTCAATAATGGAAACTATTTTTTGATTGTTTGACGTATTAGCTTTCCTTGTAGAAATATGGTCAAATACAACTTCCTAGATAGCTGCTTCACCAAATACGACACGTACACAAATTATTATGAACAGGTTCTTTCCATTTACCCTGAAAAATAGTGCGCTTATCTAGTATAGTTCCACGATGGTGTATCTTGTAAGCTATAGCCTTGAGTGTAATCAGTCAATGCAACACAACAATCTTTCGGGCTAGATGGCATGTAGGCCTATATTAGAGTGCGTTGATTCTATTTTTAATCATCACTCATTGCAATATGTTTAATCTTAATATTTTGATAGTGAATAAAGCTTTAACTGTTACATCTCATCTTCTCAGATTAGTACCGAGGTAATATCTACCAGAACTGGTTTTTATTATTATTCAAAATACTAGTACCGATGTAGGTTAGGTGATTGGTAGTGCTCTTATCTTGAAGAGAAAGTCCCAGGTTACACCCAACATCGTTGCTCATGTAGGTGAGTGCGTTTGGCACCATGGTGACAGACAGGATGGTTGACCCACAAACAAATAGGACCAGCAAGTGGAACCAGCCGAATTCTGAAAGATTTTCACAGGAAAATTGCAGACATTCGACTGAAGAGGGGTAGGTGCGAAAAGTCAAAATTTGAGATTAAGAAACCTAATAAATGTAGCTGTAGTCATAACGAGAATACATAGCTGGTTTTAACTCTAAAAAAAAAAAACATTTTTTTTTTCTTATTGGTTCTATGAAGTATGATCATATTTACATGTAATTAAATTGGTTAACTGGCCTGTCGTATTTAATAACCAATTGATTATGGACTATTAGTATTTGGGGCTGTATGCAAGAACAATGATAAGCACGGCTATAGTACAAGTAAGGCAGAATACGGGTGGAGTTGTTTGCTAAGACCATCTAACTGTTCAATTACAAGAAATGACGCAATTAGTTTAGTCGCAGAGAAATCATGCATACGTTTGGCCCATAGCACGCTTCGACTGTCCTGGGCTAATACTTGACTATATTTCCTCAAGATGGCGCAGCGCGCATGGACTAGTGAGACAACGCGTATTTTGAAATTGATTTGTTTTCACGAAAGAATATAGCGGGCCTAGATTTTGATAAGCCAACTACTCACTTATATACATCAGTATAATAAAATAAATCCCAATGTAAGGCCTACAAAATTATATACTGGTCAAACCACATTAATCTTTTGGGAACTATCGGTGGAGTTAAGATTCTTCGTTAGTACCTGCAACGCTCTTTTATTTTCTGTCATAGTCCAACCTTTGGTTTTTATATTTTTTATAATCGTGTGATTCTTGATCTGTTCAAATAAATATTCACTCTTCCACACAGAAAACAATATTTTTTCAATTTTTCTGCCATATTATTATATATATGTTTGTTTATACTCAGTTTTGTTAACTATACAAGCAAAATCGTCAATTTAGAAGGCAGGGAAAGTATATAATTTTCCCCCGTCGGGGTATAGTAGCTCTATGTAAGATTTCATCACATAACTAGTAGCCAGACATTCTAGTAAGGCATGTGAGACGTTGACTTTTCTTTAACTTTACTTGTGCTTGACTGGTTATTTAAAATTCTCTGAGAAAATAATGTGTGCAACAATTGAAACATAAAGTTACAAAAAAAAAGTTCACAAAACTAATAATTGAAAGTCAATTTTAATACATTACACAGTTTTAAAAACAAAATAAGTAGTTAATGAGACACTGTATCATAACTTTTAGAGCTATTATTGTAACCCCCATTCCACATTCACCAAACTGAGGTCATTGACTTAAATGATGTTAACAGAATTTTGCAATCGTGCCTGTGATGGCGGAATCATGGGAACTCAAAAATACAATTTTTTCCTTCTCCTCATTTGAGCTACGTTAGACAGAAGTCATTGATCCGTGTCTGTGATGTATTAGGTGGTGCCGATAAGGTGGGCATTATTCTTGACATGTTGAGATAGGCTTGAAGTAGGTCATGATTGACGTCACTAGAATATAGCCACCCTGATGACATCACTTTAAAGTGAGTCATCTGGCCCTTGTATGACAGGAATAATTACCAATATTTTTCCTATGATCTAGTGGTCAGAGTTTCTGGCTCTAGATCCAGAAGTCCCGAGTTTGATCCCTACCACTACAAAATTTTGTCTGTGAAGCATTAGGCTTGTAGCGTGGTAAAACTCGGTCCCATGAGGACAAATGAGGATCTACTTGAATAAATAAGTAGCAGCTCAGATTTAAAGTACGTCATGGATGATGTTATCAGATTGTCACAACCATGATGTGATGTCTGATGCCAGTATGGCAGTGATTATTCTAGGCATGTTGAAACAGGAAAAAAAGAGTTGGTGAGTCATATTCTGAGTGAATAAAACATAATATGATTAACAAATATTTATTCAGAAAATTTATTTTTATATGAATGTCACAAATAATTGTTCTTACATTTTTCTACGATGTATATAAGATGTGTCAGTAAAATAGTTTTAAGTTCACAAACGAGAATATGATAGTCCAAACTGATGACTTGACGTGTACAACAGGTCAAATTGATCAGATACAGGTTTTTAAAGTATGTTTCCACCTAAGCTGCTCGAGATTGATGACATCCATGGTATTTGTTAGCACGCTGTATTTATCCACGACGAGAGTGTCCATTAAATCGTTGCAATATCTGGCGATGAGTGTCAACAACATATCCTTCCATTCGATGGTGACTTTGATCAAATCCCACACCTCACTGAGACGTGCCTATATCAATGCGAGATAGGAGACCAATTTAAATGAAATTTGTCCGGTGCCGCATCTCGTGCCAATAATGACCACACGGTTACCGCACATTCATCTCAAAGATATATCATGATTAGTTAATCCTATTTTCTAAGGAGGCTATATATTGTTGAAAAACTTTTATATGACCGTCTTGTAGTTGCTCAGGTCTTGCCACACTGAACGATTAAACACCACACCATCTCCTCTACATTTTTCAAGCTGGTCAAAGGCGTAAAGTTATTCTTGACACTCATGTCAATGATGACTCATTTAGCCCCAACTTATTCGAGTGGAAACCGCGTGCTGGAAATACTTGTTATGGCAAGTGGTTTCAACGGCTTTGCTTTGGGCATACCCACAATTCCGGGTATCTGTTAGCTTTCCATGACGTGAGATTGCTTTGACCTCTGCCAGCAGACTATAAAAGATTATGGTTGGCTTGCCATCGGGACGCTCCTTTTTAGCGATGGCATGTTGACGCTGATTGGATGCGGCATCTTGATGGAAGGCAGAAAGCCGAGGTCGGTGCTATCTAGGTCACCATAAACAGTGGCTTCACGTGTGGCAGCTTCAAGGTCACGTTTGAGGTTGGGTGGCCTGACACAATTGGGTGTAATGGAAGTGGCAAAACAGCAACAGTATCTAGAGAGTGAGAAGGCACCTTCAGGAGGGTGTTGCCTCGGATGCCGTCTGTTCATTGTTCGCTAGGGGTGGGGAACATCTAGCTCAGTGCCAAACCAGGGTGTATCCCAAGATGATACCGTTTCGGTTGCCCTAGCAGGGTGCTGGCTAGACCAACGTCAAGCCTATGTGAACCTCAGAAATCTAGAATGAGGTAGATACATGTTGAGTATGACTATTAAAAAAACACGCGCACGTCATGGTCAAACCTACTGTAGAACGATACTTACCCATCGAAAAGTCAGCCAAACACCTACCATAATCGGTAAAATATTCCAGCAGGCTGGAGGCACAGGGTTTTTCATTGCCAGTATCAAAATACATGTTGATAACTTATATTGTAACGTTTGGTTTTTAATGAATGCGTTTAATGGATTCATGGGCTTTAATAGGTGGATCGTAAAGGTGTGACCTCAAGTGAGCGTTTTTCCCCCATTGTATATTGCATATTTTTCTACCATTGGCTGTTAACCGATGCTTATAAAACTTATTATTTTTCCATTATATTGCTAGTCTTATTTCAACACCAGATATATGAAGATGTGTTCTTAAAACATTCCCCACCTTGGATTTTGTTATGATAGATTAGGGGCAACGGGGAGGACAAGTATTGAATTCATCCTCGAGTACTTAAGATGTATCGCTCCATGCAAATGCTGGAACACTTCTTATAATTCATCTTCCTATAGTTTAAGAGATTGAGGTTAAAATTCCTGTTATTCTCCTTGCTACCGCACTTAATTAACAACTACAGACCGATTTTCCTATTAGGTAATATTGGGGAAATATTTGAAAGGGTTAAACACAACAAAAATCAAAGGAAGAAATTGTGTACTAAATACTAAACAAGGAAAACAATAAATAGAGATATATAAAATACATAACAGTGTAGTATGTCTCTCATATTTGATTGTTATAAATGGTGTGGACATGCGTGCAGTCACATCAGGACGTCGTTAGTGCTCCGAACAGGGGTACGGTAATCAACCTAAATGAAAGAGGTTTGAAGGACTTACTTAGACCCTCAAGCCAAAGGGTTAGGTAATGCGTGCTATTCGAAGAGTTCCTGTCCCCCCAGAAATTGTTGGAATTCTCACATCCCTTAAAGCAGGAGCGGCTCGTCCCTAAGGCGAGGAGGCGCGCGCTCCCTATACCCAAGAATTCCCAGTTCCTTTTAAAGTTATTATTCGCACTCTCACGACAATGTTATCTTGCCATAATAGTTTCAAGAAAAATATTTTGTGGTTTAAGTAATAGCAGGCAATGTTTTTAAAATGGCATGCGGTCGGGTGCGAGGTGGTCAGTGTCTTACATTGTGAAACCAAACCTTCCCACCCCTTCACCTCTTGTCTTCAAATGGCATGCAGTCAGGCGCGTGACGGTCAGCGCCTGACATTGTGAAATCGAACCTTCCCTCCCCTTAATCCATTGTCCCCATCCTGCTATATCTAGCTAGCATAGTTTATTCTTCTTTTGAAGGCGCACTCCCTACGCACCCTAAGGTTGAAAGCTTGTGAAATATGTATAGCTTGAACCAGTAATAGTTGTTGTCAGTCATCCTGCGTGCTCCTGCATCTTGAGAATGTGTGTGGCGTGTGTGTTTATAATAATATTATGTAGGGTTATTTTAGGATAATGTTTATTTGAGTTATATGTTTTAATATTTTTTGTAACTAGGCTTAATATGAATAATTCAATTCAGGCGCCTAAGACAACGAATATTGCAAGATTAACTCTTGGTCAAAAAAGAGAATTGAAATCATCAGGTAGGCCATGTCCTGAATTTTGTATGGAACAAAGTGAAAAAAATAAAAATGAAAATAGGGTTTTTAAAAGACAGATCAAGTCCAAAGATGCATACCAAAAAAATGGCTGGATTTGCGGTTGTGATGTGGACAAATCTTTGTACTGTTTCCCGTGTATTTTGTTTTCTCCCTGAAAGAGTGGCGAATGCTTGTGAATAGTAAAGGGCGTCAATGATATAAAACATATAACAGAAAAAATTAAGAAACACGAAGAATTTGTGAATCACATGAATAGTGTCGTTGATCTTTCTTTGCTAGGCAAAGTAAACATATCAACAAGTCTAGACTCACAATACAGAGAAAACGTTAAGAAACACAATACTCACGTTGACAAAAATAGGCAAATATTAAAAAGGTTGATTTCATGTGTTAAATTCTGTGGGGTTTTTTAATTACCTCTTAGAGGTCATGACGAATCAGCATCATCTACAAATCCTGGTGTCTACAGAGGTTTAATTAATTATACTGCTGAGCTGGAAATGAAAGACCATTTAGAATAAGCCACTGTATTCAAAGGAACGTCGAGAATAATACAAAATGACATACTGGACTGCATGCTTAATGTTTGTAGGGAGGAAATAAAAAAGCAGATACGTGATTCTGAATGTGTAGCCATCGAATGTGATGAAACAACTGATGTAATGAACCATTGTCAGATGGTATTAGGTTTTAGGTATGTGTTTGAGGAGTTGGCTTGTGAGAGGTTTTGGGGGTTTCTTATTCCTGAAGGAAGATGTGCAGGCACCTTAGCAAAATGCATAATGGACCATATCAAACCTCTTCTAGACTCTTCAAAAGGAAGATTAATACCACAAACGTATGATGGTGCTAATGCTATGAGTGGCTCTGTTGGGGGTGTACAGGCCAAGATTAAAGAAACATACCCATTTGACTATTTTGTACATTGTTACGCACATCAGCTAAACTTGATATTGGAAAAAGCAACCAGTGCAAACAGCAAAGTTCGAAGTTATTTTCCTCAAACCTTTCTGCCATTCCCGCATTTTTTTCGCACTCATCTCTACGATCTGACGTTTTGGAGCAAGTAGTACAAGTCAGACTACCCAGAGTTGCTACAAAAAGATGGAACTACAACATTCGAACTGTTAACGTTGTGTACGAAAATAGAGATAAGTTGGAGGAATGCTTCGAATTTCTTGAGGAAAAGTGCACTAACAAACTTACTGTTAACGATGCGAGAAGCCACATAAGAGCTTTTCAGGACCCAAATTTCATGTTCTTGCTAACTCATTTCCACAAAATTTTACCTCACGTGGATACATTGTACCAACAACTACAAACCAGGAACAGGGACAGTGTAATGTGGCAAAATGATTTTTTTTATTTTTGAAAATTAGATGCAGAAAGAAAGGGGGCAAGTTAATGAAATAGAAAAGCAAATAAATGAAGAGTTCCTTGAACAACCAATAAAAATGAAAAGTAATGTTGAATGTAGCACCAGATTGGGGGATGCTAAGGAAGTGCGTGATGTCATTACAACTAATGAAAAAGACAGATTCGCTTTTACTGGTCATTTGGAGGCAGCTTCTTTGTTATGTAATGAGTCATTTCCCCAATTTTCTACTTGCTTTCCGGAAGAAAAACTCACACGAGTAATTCAACATTACCCTTTCTTAGAAAAAGAAAAACTCCGGTCTGATTACTCCGGTAATATAGATCGTGAAGAAAAGTATATCCATACGAGAATGATGTTGCAGAAAACAATTCAAAATGCAATAAGTTAATTTTCATAATTCAACTTTAAAAAGATTCAATAGTTTAAAATATGTATATGTTACTGTAAAAGTGTAGAGTATGACGTCATATTCTACTATTACCCGTGGTCTTGAACTCTGAGTCCTCCGTGTGTGGCGCTAGGAGGCAGGTCTCGTGGTTTTGCTCTTTGGCTTCCATGCGGGTGGGACCATAGTTCAACTCTCATTAACTTTCTACATACCTTAACTTTTGGCCAGTAGCTAGCTAAATGATTTAGAGTCAGTCAAACAGGACAGTGCTTGCTTGCACGTGAAAACAAATACTTGTTTCAGACATTGTTCTTTTGGGATCAGTTGTAATTGTAACACAAACCTGTAAACTTGTTGTTTTTAACAAAGGATTTCAATCACCAATTAATAAACGTTCAATAACCGGGCATCGAACATTGTGGTTATAACCAAAATCAGCACACTTCCAGTAACCAAGTGGTTAAAATGTGTAATGAACAACATAACAAACAAGAAGAAGGTAACAAGAAACCAACTAAAGTTTAGGGAAGGTTTAATGGGAGCAGAGTGTGATTGAAGACTAATAAATTTTAGACTTTATCGGTAGCATTTACCAATATCGGGTGGTAAAAGACCAAAATAACTTGTAAAGTGTTTACATTTCATGCTTTTACCAGCTCTCGTTGGTAAATCCTAGCATTTATCTACATGTCTTGGTAAAATCTTAGAATGTAAATATTTCATAAGATTTTTCGGAATTTAACAAGATGGTAAAAGCTTGAACGTGGAATTCCATCTCTGCTGGAACGGATAATCCCCTTTCCCGCATAATTCCGAAGTTCATAGTGGTGGCCAACCTTTTTATGAGGTGTGCCAAATTTAGAACACTGTACTTCAGGCGTGCCACAAAAAAATGTATATGAATAAATTATAAAATATAAATTATTAATAAATAAGAACACACACAATACATTTAAATAAGATATTGCATATACAATAAATTTTATATTTTTAAACAGTACAAAATTGTTAACTGAATAAATCTTATATGAGTATAATACACATGCTTAAAATAACTCCTAATTTTGTTTTTGAATCTGCTTGTGCTTTATGATTTTATCAATGTTAAGACTTATTTTTGAGCAGCCAAGCAAGATTAGATGTTTGCAAGCCAAGCAAGATTTGTATGATCATCTGTTAATTTAGACCTGTATTTGTTTTAAAATTATCTTCATGACTGAAAAAGACTTCGCAAATATATGTTGAGCCAAACCGACAACAGTATCTAAGTGCCAGGACATGTAAACTTTCAAAATTACTGATGGGCACCAATTTCCAAAATCTAGTCAAATTTTGGCTCATTAGAATAGCAATTATCTCCGTATATTGGTTTTAAGAGGAACTTAACTTTGCGGGTCTAGTATCTCTGTTTGAATTTCTGCTGTAAAGTGAACAAGGTCGTTATTGGAAATTGAAAATGGTTTGGTGAACAGCTCAACATTTTTTCATCTCCTCGGAAGTCGGATAATCAAGTTTAAAATTAATTTTGTAACACAGGTATAAGATGTTTGTATTTTGTCAATATTTTGTGAAACTTCGGAATTTTCTGCTAACTCTAGAATTCATGAATAGTGAGTCAATCGCATTTGTGAAAAATCATCGTAAAAAAGAACAATTCTAGTTCTGAAAGATGATACCGCACTGAATAACAATGGAAAGAGACAGTTTTTACCTTGCAGACGTAAATTCAAATTGTTCGGATGTCTATCAAAAAAGCCCAATCCCACAGCAGTCTTTCTTTTTAAGAAGTGTGTACTTATTGGGAAGCTCATTGTTCTATTGCAAAAGAATTCAAAACATTGTGTCGCATATTCCAGAATCTTTCAAGTACCTTGTCTTTTGATAGTCACCGTAAATTGCAATGAAGCAATTCTCCATACTCTTCTGTTTCATCCAAAAACAAATCGCGAATAAGTTAACGATTTAGTGGTCTTGCACGAATTTTGTTAACACAACGTACCACTGGCTCAATAACGGACGATAAATTCAAATCCTTGGCACACAGTGCTTCTTGATGAAAAATACAGTGGTAATTAAATATATTATTTTCTAAATATTCTTCAATCAAAGCCACACACCCTTTAGTCTTATCAGTTATAGCAGGTCTGTACACACACTGTCTAATTTTGCCTCCTGTATATTTTTTCATTCAATGATACGTTTCATTTAT
The DNA here is from genome assembly GCA_902151425.1 of Timema shepardi. Classification (NCBI taxonomy): domain Eukaryota; kingdom Metazoa; phylum Arthropoda; class Insecta; order Phasmatodea; family Timematidae; genus Timema; species Timema shepardi. Next base: position 45,696 of record CABFVX010003973.1, on the reverse strand, counting down.
TCGAAAATGTCTTCGCCTCTAGTTGAAATCATTTGGTGAAAGTCAAAGAGTTCTTCAATTAATTAAAAATGGTAATTTATGCAATGCACAAAAACACTTAATTGCGCTTTATATTTAGTATTACAACTTTCATTCAAAGCCAAGGGAAAATATTTACGGGTGTCTAACAAGGAAGTAACTTGTGAATTAACGTTGTCCGCCGTCTTATTTATATGTCAAATAACAGTATTTCCCGAAAGTGTGATCTCATCAACCATTTTTTCAACCTTTAGATCGCTGCAATTTTTTGCAAATATTTGCAAATTAGATTTTATTATTTCTTCGCCATCAGAATATGGATTTTTTTTCCGACGAGGAGAAGAGAAAGTTTGTAAGAAATTTTTACAAAGATAGCCAATTCTTAACTTTTTTCTGAAATAAAGTTTGTTGTCTATATAGAGATGTTTTCTTTTTAGTTACAAAGTCCGTTCGTAAAGTTGTACCCACAGGAAATTTACTGTTGAAACTCGTAGGCATGGAACATAAACACAAGCCCCAAATATCAGACACAATGGTTTAGGTGTGCTTTGTTTGGTGAATAAAAACTGTTCTTCCCATGCTGTGTTGAAATCCATGGAAGCGATATCTTCCTTGTACTTTCATTTGGAAGTAGAAGGCTTGTTAAGAGACATTATAAACAACTCGCACACAGCCGAAAACGAGATAAAAACGTGCCGTGCACCAACACTTAACTAGCAAACACTACACACGACTGATGAGAGAGAAATAGAATGTTAAGCAAACATTGCCATTAGTCCAGTTTCAGCGATGACGCATCGATACGCTACGCTACGGTCAACGACTAAACTAAAACATAAAAGTACACAGTGCTGGAATGCTAGATGCAATAACAGAAATCTTTGATAAAGAAGTTTTGTAATTTTATTGTTTTTACGTTAAATTTTATTTTATTCTACGTGGAGCAGGCTGGCCACCACTGTTATAACATGTACCTAAGCCACAATCTTTGTTCGCGTTTGTAGTAGCTCGGTATCAGCCTAGTCTAGTGCAAGTACATAAATATTTCGCGTTTAGTATTTTTTAATGTTCGCAGCAGTTTTTCGTCTTGATTTAGTCTATCAAAATGACCGATGTTGTGCGTTAAATATTTTATGCGCTTTTAAGTAAATCAGTCAATAATAAAAAGAAAAAATATGTGTATTTGAATAACTAAGAAATAAATAAAGATGCATAAAAAGTGGTCTGTAAACCATTTGTTCACCATAAACATTTGAAACTGTAAGAGATCTTGAAAATTGGTGGTTAAGAGAAACTCATAGCACCAGTGTATGGAGGAAGTGAATAAATTCTTTATTCTTTATGTTTGTTTTGGTGAACTTTTTACTAGATTGTTTAGCGAAAACCCCTGGTATTGGTTATAGCGAAAGAACTCGCATCGGAACTGAATCGAAAGTGTAAGAACGTGACTATTGAATCATTTGTTACATATTTGAGGTTATGTTGGCCGTTTCAAAATAAACTAAAAACATTTAAAAGGGGTGTTGTTGTGAAACATATCCTACACAACGAAATGAATTCCCGTTGCCAATTTGACCTAATCGATATAAAACCAATCCAGATAATATGTCGAAGTTCATATTGGTTTATCATGTTCATTAGATGAAATTTGGTGTTCTGCATTTGAAAAGGGCTTATAAAGTTACATATGATCATATTTAGGATATTCTTAACCCTCTTGGCACAACTAATATCCTCGATTCTTATAACGGCAGAGAGTTTTGTAACCAATATATACCAAGATTATGTGACATGTAGAATTATATCAAAATAGTCCATAGATAACCAAGCCACATTCTCAAGTATCATACTGCACAAATGAACGTGCGAATCAGGACAGTGAAAATATGTTAGTAGATTGGGTGAAAACAAATCAAATTTCAAGTTGGTCTAAAGGTTGAGGTTTTTACAAGCAATGGAGAATCATGAAGGGGTAAAAAATTTAACATATGAAGCGATGTTTTGTGTGCCAATGAAAATAGGGACTGCCCCGTCTCACCTGGTTTAATAATCAATCTAAACAACGAAGAAGATTATAAAAAAGTATTAAATCCTTGAAATGAAGGCAGGAGTGTCTCAGGATAAAGGGAAGACAATGACTGGCCAAGGAATCAATCTCTTAGAAGATTTATCGCGAGAAAGTATAGTTGGAGCAGGGAATTGGGCAGCAAAGACACAGCATTCAAAAGTAGTTGAAACTGAAACAGTGGAACAACAAGTACCTACTGACGGGTGTGACATGATATCGATGAATACCAATAGGGTAGATAAAGTTCAGCGGTCTTGAAAGACTGCCAGGAAAAACCTTGATCGAAAGCGAGGAAAATAAATGCAGTCTCTTGTAAAAAAGATTCTAAACATTCAATGGGACAGAATGTGAGAATCAAAGTAAATTTAGAGTGAGTACACAAGTAATTTATAACCAAATTGGCATATGAATTTTAAAATAAATTCAATACATTGTAACGAATTAAATAAATATTACTTTAAGCCTTAATTATTTATTATTTTGTTTATTTCATTTCTGTTGGTAAAATCATTTGATTGAAATTAAAAGGGCTGGCTAATTTAATAGGCAATCATTAATATGAGCTTTTATCAAATAGGCATACTATAGATTATAAAATAAATTTCAAAATAACAACAAAAAGGTAAATAGTAAATAGCTATATCAAATAATTCCGTTAATTAACTAAAATAATACTTAGCAATACTTGACAGTAGATGTTAGGATTTATCGATTAGAGCTAGTAAAAGCAAAAATATGAACATTTTATAAAATATTTTGGACTTTTACCACGCGATATTAGTAAATATTATGGTAAAGCGTTAACGTCTAAAATTGACTGGTTTTAGAAATGTTACATTAGTGTCATAACCCTGATCAATGTTGGGATGTTTGTTTTGATTTACATAACTTTCTTGGACGTACGTACTTAAAAGTGCTGGCTTAGCAAATATGATGTAACGAATTATAAACATTAAAGGGGAATGCTGACTTCTCATAGCAATGTTTGTTCTAGTTGGCCGGAAAGGGGCCAGATCAGCCTATAAAAAAAACTTGTATTTGTTGATATCGGGGCTGTCATATTTTCATCAATATTTGAGGCAGATAAGATGCCCAACGCTGGACCATAGCAGATGCTATCTTTGGGTCATCAGTAGTACTTTTACTTAGAGGACAATTGTCAATCCCATGGTCTCAAGATAGAGTTTTGTAGGGAGTCGTGAGAATTGTCAGTCATTTCATAAATCTAAGTTTTCACGAATAAGACAGTTCTTCCACGAGTGCCAAGGTCCAATCTCTTATATTTATTTTATATTTAATATAACACCATATTTTGTAATAACTCTTAGTACTTCTATTAAACCAAATTCTTTGTGCCCTAAGTATTATTTCGAACTCACACAACAACCTTTCCTGTGACCTAACCACTTCCACAAGCTATCCTGGCAGATCCAGCCCAATGGTGGAGAGGGGGGAGGGGGGTCGTGACAATAGTAGCATATATAGAGTTAAACTTAATTACCAGAGATAACTAATAAAAGCCTAAAGTGAATGCTAATGGAACACTTTGAAGCAATGCTCAAAATTGAGATTAATTATTTTACGCTAGTAATATGTACATTTATTTTCACTCTATCACCGTCTATAATCTAGATAGTATATTAGCTTGTGGCTTCAATTACCTGCTAATTCAATGGCAGTGTCAAACGTTTCAGCTAATTCATCTCTAATATCACCTGGAAACAAAAAAAAATATACTGGGATTAATTTATCAATTAAAATGTAAATCTTAGCTGGCCTTCTTGTATATGATTAGATAAAATCCCTTTATTGCTCTTACCCACAATAATTCACAGACGGAATAAACTGATATTAAAATTGTATTATTATTAGTTGAATGATAAATATTTGACCTTGTATAATTTGGTATTGTGCGCTGGGAATCGAACCGAAATATTTATTGGTTTTGGTTCCAATTCTTGTTCTTCTAATTATCATTTTACGGTTCCAGGTAAAAAAAGAAAAGTAAGAGTCTTTTCGGTTCTTAATTAGGTTCCTGTTTTTAACTTTTATTTAACTCTTATGGTTATAGCTATACAATTCTAAAATAGAAAAATATATTTAAAAATGTATAATGAAAGTAAGTTTATTTATATAAAAAATGCAGAGAGATTTCATAAGCTAAATAATGATTTCAAAGCTTATATATTATATGAATATAGATTGTCTTATACTTTTTATTTGCCACCTTTCAAATCAGAATCATTTTTATTTACTAAAAACTTGCGAGATTTGTAAAACAAAATAATATACATTGTCACAGAAACGTTCCTCCAAATAGCATAAATGAAATAATATATACAGTTACATAAATATTAAGAAAATAGGAACATATTATATTTTGTCGACCAAATAGCATGACAGTCAATTTAATATTTCATAAACACCCAAATGAAAATATATATCTTTCACTAGAGCTCAGAAACTGTTGGTTTTATAAAACTATATTACGAATAAATATTTGTATTTTGAATAGTGGCACACCTTAAAGCTATGAATATTTGTTATCTCAAATAGTTGCGAAAATATTATCAAAATTGGAAAGATCTGCTTATGTAAAGTACCCTGAAAGTTATTTCAATGGAAAAAATGAGTTATTTGTTTGTGTTAAACAGTGGGTGCATAAAAAAATGTCATCAAAATCGTTATAGTGTATTTTGAGAAAATCTAAACTATTAATAAAACAAAAAATAATAAATGTACTTTACACAATGAACACATTCTATGGATTACTTTTTGATATTTGATGGTAGAGAGTGAAAAGATTTAAGATTCGCGACCCTTCGTCCCCCTTTTAATTCTCTATGTAAACTTATCAGACACTCACAACATAAATGGGGAAAACAATTGTTCAGATTTGAATAAGTATCCATATACTTGTGTACGTGGAGCAATCCTGTATATGGTTCCACAGTCACTGGTGGGGTGTCAACTGCTTATGCAGACATAGTCTTTGGTTTTAGGTTAAAAACATGTCTGACTAATCATTGTGTGCTATAAGTGAGTAATATAAGTTCATAGTCGTGTTAGGTTATTTAAATAACTCCTAATGTTACCTTACTTCAGATAAATTGTGCTCTATTCATTTGTGAGTTCGTGAAACGGCTTTGCTCACAATTCAACCTCGTGAGCGAGTGTGTGAACGGTAGTGAATTGTGCGTGAAGCTCAATGAATTATTGAAAGTATTTGAGCCTGAAGAAACAACAGTTCAAGACAGAATATAGACGATACTTAATTATCTTTAAAAGAGAATGTGGTCAGTTAACCCTATACATTATTCCCTTTGAAGGCTGCAAAGACTGGTGCAGATGTGTGGATATTCTAGATTAACACGTGTTAAATTTGTTTAGTAAGGCTCCTTGTAACAACACTACTAGCCAAATGTAAGTTGATATACACATGTTGTGACCAAATTACTTTAACCACCCATAAGTTAAATTAGATGGGATTTTTAAGTTAAAAATAAATAGGTCGATACTCAATTGCTTATAGGTCTTCCTGAGGATTACCATCACATGATCACGGGCTTTGAAATTTCGGGGGTAACAATCACTGCAGATTCAGTGAAAGTAAAATTTTACTGGATGTAAAAGTGCAGGACAGTCCTGAAACCTGTGATATTGAGTTGGCGTTCTATGCATCTACATTAACCAATAAAAACATAACCCTGATCCCTCAAAATGTTTTATTTATAATCGGAAAAATCATATTACTAGGTTCTACCATTACAAGAAGGAAATACCAAAAATGACAACTCCTAAAAAAATAAAGAAATATATTCGAAGTCAAAACAGGCCTTTCTGTCATGTTTTTCTACAAAAAATGATGCAGTAAGAAATAAACCATCATAATATTTAGATTCAGGTGCATCTTCTCATATAACTACAGAAACGAATAGCCTAATTGATTCCATTTATAGAAACGCCAAAGCTTCCCGTACTGAGAACACTGTTTTGAAGCGTATAGCCAAAACGGGTAGTAAGACGCGGTGCTAATTTTTTTTTTTTTTGCTGAAGCTATTAATATTGTAGATATACAGTTACTCGCAAAAAACATCAGAAGAGAAGAAGAGGGAAGAATGCCATATAATACATTCTGGATGCTGCTGTGAATTTATTTTCCGTCATTAATATTTTCCATGATGGTCATGTCGTTACCGTTGATAAAAATTGGTTGACAAATCCTTAACGAAAATGGTGAAATGATTACAGCTAATTTGTATAATGGTATTGTTATGTACCTACAATTACACATATTTAGTCTTGTCCACCAAACACAAAACTCCCGCGCGTTATAACGCCAAATAGATCAAAGATCAGTCCCTAGACCGGAATATACAGTTTATCACTTCCTCCCATAAACTAAACTAGTCAGTTAATTCCAGGTTGACCAACATAACATATATACTTCTCTGCTACAGAGTTGATTATATTCCTCCCCTCTTAAATATCTACACAAAATCTTTCAAGTACACATGAGTACGCAAATGTCACCGTGGCCTCAGAAACGGCCATAATTCTGGTGTTGCTGGTTGTTGATCTGTGTTGTCTACCAGTGATGCTGGTTGCTGTTCCTGGTTGTGTAAGTGGTCTGCTCTTTAATGAACCACAAGGTCACTATAAAGGCTCTTGCTGGCTTAACTTGTAAAACCGACTTCTCTGAGGCATCCTGTGGTTGAGGTGTTCTTTAGTGTCGTTTTCAAAGTTGATCTATGTGTTTTGTTTGTCGTAGTCTCCCCTTGAAAATCACACGGTACATATTCCAGACACGTCAGTGATCACACATGGCATCCATTTAGGTCTCTTTACGCCGACTGCCTTGTTTAGACTGCTGTTCCTTCTGTGAAGCCTAGCATATTCTCCGTATCTTGTGGAAGTGCCACAAAGCCTGCCGTTTGTCTATCTGGATGTAGCACATCTAGATTTGTTATGAGTTGGCAATGCATTAGGAGCTAATCTGGACTCTTGCCTGTAGTTCCAGTGAGGGTTGTCCTGAGCATGAGCAAAAATCTTGATAGTTTTGTCTGCCAGTTACAAGTCATTCTTCTAAAATGTTTCTTAACCATTTGTGCCATACATTTTACTTGCCCATTGCGTGCAGGATGATAGGGTGCTGTTGTTAAATACTTAATTCTACTGAGCCTAAGAAACAGTTTAAACTCCGCAGACACAAAATTACTGCTATTGTCAATTAATAGGACTGATGGAAGCCCATGTTTAGCAAAATTGCCTCTTAGTTCAATTATTATCCTTTTTGATGCTGTAGATTTCATCTGTCTGACCTCAAACCAATTAGAATGGGTATCCACAAGTATTAAAAAGTTTTGACCTTGTACTAGCCTTGCTATGTCAATATGTAGACGGATACAAGGTCTTGCTGGTAATGTCTATGACTTTACTGGAGCCTGTTGCTTTTCTTGGCAGGTTTGGGAATTTACCACCACCTCCCCTATAATTTACCACTATCTCCTCTATGGTTGTGTCCATTTTATACCAACATGTACAAGTGCGAGTTACCGCTTTTGATTGCACCATGGCTTGATGTGTAACATGAAGCATGGGGATAAACCTTTTGTAGAAGTTATTTGGCAATATCTTTACTACCCCATAGTAAGCAAACTAGTGACAAAGCTATTTTAAACCATCATGTGTTGTAGGACTTGAATTCAGTGGCAACACGTGACATTTGTTTTTGGTGGGGCTAGGTCAAAGCTTACTGGCGATGATTTTTTCTCAGCACATGTTAAGATATTTAGTTAAATGCATTTAAGTTATCTTATTTTAAAAAAATCACTAAACAAATACACAAACAGAAATAATTAAAACACACAGGTTTTGAATTAAACTCACCAAGGGGTGGCATGACTTGTACAAACTAAATAATAAACAATAAAAACAAAATAAGCTCTGTTTTACTTCACTCGAAGTTAACCACAATAATTATTGTTTATAAAACCACACATTAAAAAAAGGTTCTTTATTTTTGCCATCTACCTGCATAAATGTAATGTCCTAACCATTTAAACCATTTAATTTCTAGTTTAATTAAAAAACGTAGTTTTTAATAAATAGACTACTTCATTCATTTTAATTAATAACTTTCCCTCGTCACTTAACTTATTGGGTCGTTAACATATACAAAATACAAGCTAAAACAAATAGAAATCAACTTTATCGAATCGTGGGCCCTCCAAGACTGGCTCGACAAAATGCTGTGTAGCTAGCCATGGAATGACCTTGAGCGATATATTCCGCTGGCCCATGGCAGCTTCTCCATTAATAGTCATTGGAGTTACGAGCACTAGTATAGTTATGTGACAATTGCAGCGAATAATGAATTCTCTTGTGACTGGAATACTGTGTAACGAATCGAATAATTCACAGTGCGTAGAGAATAGTGTTTCACTTCATATTAATGTTTTATACAAAATATGTTATCAAATAAAAAGAAAGAAAAAATATGTGTTTATAATCAAAAGTTTCTGGTGGATCTGTGCCCCTGTAGCCCCTGCTCTCCAACCTACTCTTTTACCAGAACTGTAAAATCCACTCTTTTACCTAACATAGCACAGGACCCTTTCTCAGGAAATTTCGGTTAATGAGGTGACGGGTTTTCCATGTCTAGCATAAAAATATCGCTGGGTCCTATATTTACAATTTATGGGGCATTCAATGGGAGTCTGATAAGCCCATCCACCTTTCTATGGTGTTTCACCGCTCCATAAATAAGGTTATAGTCATAATTTCTCAGCACTAAGCCTCACCGTAGTATTCATGGTGTCATAACACTTGGATGTCTGACGACTAGAATGAAATAATCCTGAAAGTGGCTTGGGATATGTGACTTGTGAGAGCTCGGCCTAAGAGACACTGTTGTAACTTGTTGACACAAAAATATAACCGCCAAAGTTTCTATTTCGAGCTGAGCATAGTCACAATCTGATTGTGATATTGTTCTTGATCAGAACGCTACCGGAGCTTCCATTCCAATGTCCTAACATGAGTGAGGACCTCTCTAACTCCGTAATGATATGCATCACACGATAATATCCACTATTTACTTTTATAATAATGCTAAACCTGGTGTTAAAATAACTTTCGCTTTATTGAATGAATTTTAATGGTTTTGAGTCCACTGCCAAGATGTCTACTTGTTTAGAAAATGGTGTGGGGGTTTAATGATCATATCTGTTTCCATCAGAAATCTCCCATAAAAATTGAGAAATCACAATACATCTTTGAGCTTTGTTCTCATTTGATGGCACTTTATGTAGTGTTTCAACAATGTATCGCAGGGCTGAATGCCTTGAAAACCTGAAAACCTAAAAATGACACAGCTGGAACGCTAAACCTGCACTTGTCCTTCCTTAGCTACAACCGTGCGTCACTAAATCTTTGTCGTAATTATTGTCTATGGAATCACGTTGTTCTCTATCTTTTCCTGATATAAATATGTCATACAAGAGTACCGCTATACCTGGTATACCTGCTAACAGTCCTTCAATAAGCCTCTGAAATATCCATGGTGCTGCCAGGCCCAGACTTAGGGGACCTGGAGCCCCTCCGCAGTTGACAGAGCTTGGCCCACTCTTTTTAACTTTACTTATAATATTATAATTTGATATACTTTGACCTTAAAGTAAATAGACAAGTATCTTTGTGCACATTAAAATAGACACTGACATTTAATTACAAGTTTACGATTTACATTGCAACGTGACTAAATTTATTTTCTGCGAAGGAACGAATTACCTCACTGTGGTCTATAGACCACAATTTTTTGACTCTATGTACAACACAGAGAGCGAATTAGACCGGTTTTCTTCTGTAGTTGATCTCAAATAGTTATTCACTCTCTTTACCACTGGATTTTTTTTTTCCGCTGAGTAGATTGAACCTGGTGTACACAACAGCATCTGGAAGGATATTCCCACGTTTGGATAAATATCCGAAAGACATTTTTTTTTTCAGAATGAGCTTGTAAAGTTTCAGTGATAAAAATTATGTTCCCTCCAAGTCTCAGTCAATGACAAATGAGCTCGCAGGGGAATACACTCGTTCTGCAAATTTCCTTCTAAATCCCCAGCATAGAAGGGTTCCAGGTTCCGTGCTCTGTCACGGATATTGTGTGGTTCCAACCTATTTAGCTTCGTGAGAAAGTCAAACTTTTTACCTAACTTCTCATAAGCAGAGCAACGCATCTGCAGTTATGCAATAAAACTGTTAACAATGACGTTTAAGACAGTAACTGTGAATCTTTCCTTGCAGGAGAGTTCTATCTCATTTCGCTTTACTTCATCAATATGAACTTTTCTCTTACGTTACCTCTTCATGTCGTATTAATAAGTATTTTCAACAAACATTTCCACAGATTTTGTCACTTAGTGATCAAAGATACCAGAATTCCTTATCTCTTCTGAGTTTCCTTCAAAGGATTGATAAAGTTCAACAATTGTCCCAAGTTCTATGTTCACATATTGCATATATTTTCTCACCCTGTTTAACATGACCAGGATGTCTTTCCACAGCAGGGCCAGAAAACACTTTTCCAGGGAGTTTATTGAATTAAGGAGCCCTGAAGCCAGAGAATGATTAGCTGGTTTTTTATTTGTATCACTGGCGATTATCTGAAGAGCTGCCACGATTTCATTCCAGGTGAAACAGAGACTTCAGCAGGCATTGTATCGAACAAACCATCTTGTTTGAGAAAGACTCTTCAAAACTGCTGAATTCGGTTTCATTTGTGATAGCAGAACACCCCATCTGTCTGTTGAGGCCAAGAAAAAGTTGTAAAATTCCTGCAAAGTACCGAAGAAAGATATTGTGGTGTCGCAGCTTTCGGTAGCACATGATTTGACAAGTTTCAATGAGTAGGCCTAACAGGAGATGAAAACTGTCAGAGGATTCACTTATTTTATTCCTACTCGAATATTTGAATATACACCTAGCATGTTGCCCACGTTGTCATAGGACTGTCTGCGACAGTTGGTAATATCCAAGTAGATGATTTTTCAAGTTCTCTAGAACGACGTTAGCCAGGTCTTCTGATTTATAGCCACAGTTTGATATGGGCTTTAAAAAGCGTTTGACAGAAGGACCCTCTGCAGACACATACCGTACAATGAGGTAAAGTTGATCCACGTGGGAAATGTCCGGAGTTGAGTTGACAAAGATAGAGAAATACTTTGCAAGATTTGACTCAGTCACGATGATGCTTATGAATATTTCTGCCAGGATAATGATTATTTCTTCACATATTCTGGGCGAGAGATACGATGTTGTACCACACCCTTTGTTACCATAGCATTTTATGTGTGTGTCCAAAAAAAGGATTGAACTTGGCCAAAAGTTATAGGGTCATGGCATAGTTCCTACTATTTCTTGATTCAGCTTTCTTCTGTGAACCTTTAAACGACAATCCTAGATTATACAGTGACCTCACAATAGCCATGATGCACTTCAGAACCTCCTGTCAGTATTTTATGTATTCTTCCGTTTGAATAGCAAGGCTCTTTTCAACCTTACCGACAGCATTCTTCCTTACCAACAGTGTCACACAAGCTGATTTGTGGTAGTCTGAATGTTCATGTTCCTTCATTATTTGACCTGCGTTTTCCCAGTCGTTGTATCCTTCATTAACTTGGGACCCCGATTTTCTGAAGATCTTGCAAGGGGCGCGGAACATGGTACCACTGTTCTTCAAATAAACTAACCAAGGTCTTGTTTCACCACTAAGAAATGTTTGACTATAGAGTGAATGGGATAGATATCTGGTTTTATCTGCATACTGGATTTTGAGGAAGATAAATCGGTGTCCATATTTTGCTTCACTCTGTGCTGGACGAGGTATTCGTGTGTGTCATCGTCTAGTATCCCCTCGGCAGGACCTTCATTAACAGATGGAATCGAAATATCTGCAATCGTATGCAATTCAGAACATTCAGAATCTCCTATAATAACTGCTGCAGGGTCTTCGGAAATCAATTTGGAGGCAGCTCATCGCAGTCAGACACGCTTACTGGTTGATGTTTGTCACACTAATCGTCAGAAGCTTATGCACTGCTACTAGGTTTGAACTGGAAATGGCGAAGAACGAGTCCAACTTAGGAACTGAGTAAAAAAGTTTTATTTTCTTCTCCAGTTTCTCTTTATTCTTCTTTCTTTTCTGGACCCCGCTCAGTTTTTTATTGACAGCAGACTCAACAAACACTAATTTTCCAACTGAAAAAAAAAAGTTCAATTAATTTTTTTTAAAGTGTACAAGCTAATTCGTAGAATATTGGTTGGGCTTTTTAACACTCTTGCTTAGGTTATCTTGGTCAAAGTCCAGGCCTGGTTGTTGCACTAATTCCAAAAGTCATATTTGTCATTTGCATTAATCCTTTCTGCTGTCAACTGTCAATATTTTATAAGATTCTTCATCCACTTTAACTTGGGTATAATCCTGCATGAGGTCAAGCTTAGAAAATATGTTTCTACCTGTTAGGCACTCAAAATCTTCCGTTGCAATTGGTAGAGGGTATTTTTAGGGCACAATGTACTCCGGTAATAGCCGCACAACCACAGAGATCCATACCACTTTGACACATTCACTAGGAGCGTAGCTCAATTTGAAAATGATACTGGTTTATCTATACCTTCATCAACTAACCTTGAAATCTCTCGATTGATATCTGCCAGTGCCAGTGGTATTTGGCGACTCCATAGATACTGAGGTTGAACTGAGGCTTACACTTTTAATGAAACTGGTGGTACAACATATTCTCCTAATTAACTATCTTCAAAATCTGAGAAATTTTCCACTGTCTCCATGAACTTACTTTCAGTGATGTGATGAATTCCTCGCAATGTAATTACTAATTCATTGAACAAATTTCTCCCGTGGAGGCTTGGGCTATTTTCTTATCGGAACTCATTAATTTTGGTTTAGATATACGTACTTTTTCATAGTTTACCGAGTTGATTACTATCAAGGCTGGTACTGCATAAATCTCTATGTAATGCTTGGTTCCAATCAACATCCCATTGATTTGTAAGGGTGGTGCTGTCTCTAGTCTCCAATCCCATAATAAAAAGCTGATATGCCATGGTCAATTTTGATCTTGCAATTTCCATGGGGGCTATATGATCAGTTTGGGCTTGTTGAACTCTTTGTTTGACATTATTGTGCATCTTCACCCTACATACCCTTTCCATATAGCATAGCTTCTGACAAAAAATTACATAATGCATTTGCTCATAAACACTCAGAGATTAGATTTTCTTTGTCACAACAATAACATCGTTGGCCATATTGTTTGCTTAGGGAAAGTCTTTGTTGATTATTGATACCTATTTGAAGAGACTTGTGGTCTCTAGACAGTCTGTGTACTTCCATTTTGCCTGCTATTTGGTCTTGGAACATGACCAGTGTTGCGGAATTTTGTCGCATTGTGCGCTGATGTTGGGCCACCACTTCGATACTTACTGCCATGGCAATAGCTTCACCTAGCTTAATTTCGTTTTTTGAGATCATTTCACACTGCACTAGCCCATCCACGACATCCTGCACTAAACGTAAATGTAAATGTAAAAGTGTAACATTTATCGACATAAACATTACAAGAAAAGAAGATTAAACGGGCTAATGAACACTATTCTACAATCACCAAAATTAAACATTGGAATCTACTCACCAAAATACCCCGCGGAGTGTTGTTTTAAAACTGAAACGAGTGAAAGGCATGTTGGACTGGGCGTAGAGCACACCCATTGCATCATGGGAAGAGAGTGACGTGCAAGTGACCTTGTGATGAACATGTGATTCTCTGGTCGCATCTCCAATGGCGTAGAAAGTTCTTCTATGAATTGCTACCCCTTCCCTCTGGTCTGTGTGTATGTTCTACTATGTTCTAGTTCCTCCTCTGTTCCCCCTCCTCTCAGAAAATAATCATTTATATACTGGTGCTGTTCGCTTAATATTTTACTTCTTGATTCAACCGTGTCGTGAGACACATACTAGGATAGGATGATGCTAAGATACCAATTCTATTTCGGCCTGTATATGTCAAAATTACCTTTTGGACTTGCAATATTTATTTAAATTAAAAATTTAAATAGTCTTTATAATCTTGATATATCATCATGCATTGGACTTATAGAATTTTTGTAAAGGCAAACAATTGTCCCCTCTGGACACACATGCAATTTTTTTTACAATATATTTAATGGTACATAAAATAATGTGCAGTTATGTCTTTGTTGGATAATTATATATCTCGTAGGAAAGGCATGCCCGGCATGGCATAATATATTTTTGTAGACATGTTATTAATATTTTAGGAATCCTTTATAGCTCCATCTGGCTTTAAAAGTGATTATCACTTTTGGTGAACGTTCCCTTTGTTTGTCATCAACTAAAACTCGTATGGCGTGTTGCCTACCTAAAGTGGGAGTTGTTGTAGCCCATGTTGTCCTATCGGCTCCTCTGCAATTAATCATTTGTTGTTGTTTTTTGGCTTCGTTTTAATTTGTGTATATGTGCGCCAGCCCTTATCTATCAGAGGAAAAGGGTGGCGGTACTACAAAAGTATCAGATTGGACAAGTTAAGTCAAACAGATAAACAGTTAAATTGAGGGACCTTCTTGAAAGCAATGACTGTAAGGACTAAGGAATAAATTCCACCTGTTGAAAAAGCAATAAAAATCGCGGTAATGATTCCAGCAACTTCTTGTTCTGGAGAGCGATAGTTTAGTACATTTCGATGACTGAAAACCTGGCTGAGGAGTTTGATGAGTCACAGACAGCTCAGCAGTATGGAACTATTAAGTGTACACAAAGGTTTAAGTACTAAGAAGTCGATAGAGATTTTGAAAACCAGTTCATAGAACTGGTAATAAATCTCTTTGCGTCGCAGCCTTAAAGACTTGCATTTTTATTTTCAACAAATAACATTTCAGACAGCGAGTAACTTAACAAATGAAAGTGCTATGGATATTAGTGAGTGAATTAAATTGAAACATAAACGTGGTTGAGAGTTTGGAGAACTATTATATGGAAAACTATTATATCAGAATACCACTAATTTGTTTTTACTGTTGTTGTATAATGTGTATTTTAAATATTAGTCATAAGCAGAATAATGTACAATTATTTAAGTACATTAGTTTCTAGTTCATGCTTGTTTTACGGGGAAGAGAGCCTGGATGATATTTTTTATTTTACTGGTAGAATTTAATTTGGAACAAAATATGCTTGAAGGACCTCATATTTTCAAGTGGTCATCGGTGATTCACTATAATTATTAATTTGGTAGCCGCAATCATTGACTTCTTTTTCTGTGGGTGATCCTGTATCTCCTCTGCAATTAATCTTTTTTTTTTGCTTCGTTTTAATTTGTGTATATGTGCGCCAGCCCTTATCTATCAGAGGAAAAGGGTGGCGATACAAAAGTTATAAAGGTTGGCCATCTCTCTCAAAACCGCAAAATACTCCATAATGGACATGCCTGATCACTTATCCCTTTTGCTGAAATCGAAAGTTTGAACTATTTAATGTATTTGGACACAAAATGCCCGTTTGAAACAATAACTAAATCACCAAACTATTTAAAAGCTGGAGCTTCAGGTGCCATTTACGCAGTTAAGCAATCAAATGCTTTATCCCCAACCACACAAAGCAATTTAACAGTTTCTTCTTACCATCGGTGATGTCATTATCGATTAAAAAGTGTTCCAAACTCTTTGCTTATTTCGTCCACGTGTGGGGTTGGGCTGTACCATTAACGTATCAATCACCTCATCGCCAAATTATTATGTCCTTAAACATATCATATCTAGTCTTGTCCATCAAACATGTAGCTTCCGCACGTGGTAACGCCGCTATGCCAAAATATCATTCACTAGACCGGAAAAAGTGGTTCATAATTTCCTGCCAAAATTTACACTATTCAGTTCATTCCAGGTTGAACAACATAACATCTATATCTCTGCTACAGAGTATATTACAGGTATAGATAAAATTAATACATTGATGAAGCAAAAAACGTAAGTTTTTTTGTGCTAAAAATTGATATTTTGTTTGGCATTAACGGCTTGATCCCCTCAACCATCAGTGCATGCGGCAGCAAAGTGGAATGTCAACAGGCATGGATAATGATTTTGGGGTTGATAGTACTTTGCATCAAGAGTAAACAGACTAGACTGCCCTTTAAGCAAAGAAAAATAATAATAATAATAATATTTAGCACCGCGTCTTACTAACCGTTCGGGTTATACGCTTTAAGTACGAATTACTCTAATGGATTAGGAATTGGGAAGGTTTGAATTAGAGGAAGTGAACCCGCATTTGCGTGGAGGGAGAGTGGAAAACCATTTAGGAAAAACCACCCCCAGTTCACCCGAACGAAATTCGAACCTCGATCTCCCCGTCCTCAGCAGTCGAGCTCAACACGACAAGCGCGTTAGCCAACTGCGCCACCGAGGCGGGTGAAAAATAATCAATGATGTCTTGGAGTTCATAAAGTTTGACCTATGCGGGGCAATGAAAACTCTCTCTTTTGGCGAAAGCAAGTATTTCTTTATATTAATTTGTTGACAATCATTCCCACAAAAACATGTGTGTGTTTTTTGAAAGAAAGGTCTGTGTCTTTGGTTATTTCAAAGCATTAATAGAATATCAAAATGGCAACAACAAAATATCAAGAAATGTTTCTCCGATAATGAGATAGACTGTTGGTACAGAGTTTGAGAACAAACTTAATTTGGCAGGGATTATTCATAAGTTAACAGTTCATAGTGCTTGAGAACAAAATGGCGTCACCAAATGGACTAACCACACACTTGTAGAAAAGGCAATGGCTACGTTGTTCTCTATTAACCTGCCAAAGAGATTTCGGGCTGAGACTGTAGTTATAACTTATATAGCCAACAGGCCCCAACAAAGCTTCTTGTTAAAAAAAACCTTATGAAGTGTGGAGGGTTGAAATTCCTGATATGTCGAATTTCAGTATTTCTGGGTGTAAAGCCATATCCCATGTCTCAAAAGTTCTTCGAAACAACCCTAAATCTCTAAAACTATCCTTTGTGGGCTACTGTGAAAATAATAAAGTGTCTAGATTGATAAACTCCATGAATGGTAAAATAACCATTAGTTAGGATAAATTTTATTAGAAACACCACCTATAGAAAAATCAGATAAATTCACAATTCAGAACAAGGTTAGTTCACCATTACCTTTTCTTGTGACTGAAGAATATTTTGATCAGGAACAATTATTGATAGTCAATACCAAAAAGAAACTGACACAGAGTCGATATCTGAAGAAACAAAATTTACTTCAGTACCTGAAAAAGCACCCTTAGGTATAATACACACCTACTAAAACCAAATAAATGGTTAGAATGACACCCATTTGCCTGAGGAAGGAAGATCATTGAATATCCCTGATATGGGTGCTGAACCATTGACAGCAGCTAAATACTTTCAAATGTAAAGTCTTAAAAATGGAAAGTATCCATTAATATAGAAATGGACTAACACATAATAAATCATACCTACAAGGTTGTTGCTTTTT
This sequence comes from Timema shepardi, assembly GCA_902151425.1. Lineage (NCBI taxonomy): Eukaryota > Metazoa > Arthropoda > Insecta > Phasmatodea > Timematidae > Timema > Timema shepardi. The sequence goes on along the minus strand of CABFVX010003973.1, from coordinate 28,018 downwards.
CTCCAGAAAGAAAAGTTCTACAAACAATATGGGAATTTAAAATTTAAAATTATGAAAGTTCAAAGTTGCAAAAATTTAAAGCTCAACTTTTAGCAAAAGAATGTTCCCAGGCATCGGGTATAGATTATCAGAAGACTTCCTGAGAAAATAAATAATATAGTATTTCAAAGTAAATTTTAATAAAAATAAGACGGCATGAAATTCAAGTTAAAAGAAAAATAATAAAAGTTTATGCTAGAGTCTTTAAGAACCAATAAAAATCTTTATGAACCTCTATATATATATATATATATATTCCAATTCTGGTTGTGATTCTTAAGCGAATTATTTATTGGGTTCCTTTTACAGTTCTGGTTCTTTCAAAGTAGATTTTAATTTCGGCTATTCATTCTAAATGTCCTGAGTTTCTTTTTTTTCTTTGTAAGCAAAGCAACCAGAAGTAGTTCTCCAATCCTCGACGTCATTTTCTCGATTTACCAGGAAGAGATTCTTGGGAGGGTGTTGGCCAAGCTGCTTGCAATATTTGTGCGGTTTCCCGTGCAAGCAACCTATTTCCTCGTGAGATGGTGGCCTTACAGGCTCAGTCTTATCGGCCGTTTAATTCACAGTGCAACAGTTTTAATTTGACCAATATTGTTTTATCATAAATAAGAGCTTAACTCTGATAGTTATTCAAGAAAGTTCAATTCAGGAATTTAATTTTATATTCTACTTTAAAATATTTCAACACATATATTTCTTTGTTGGGTTTTAAATCAAAAGTTTTAGTTTATTGATTTTAATTACTCTTCTACATTGTATCTGTCAGTATCTATTAACTAATTAGATTAGTGTTAAGTTAAAACTATTTTCTTACGTAATTATTCTTACATGTTGTCGTATTATTTAGTATTAATTTGTGAGTGGTGTCATGTATTAGGGCTTGTAGCTGCTGCTCAGCACAATAATAAGAGAAAGTGGAAATAAATCATAAAATGTGTTACTGTTATAATTATTTATAGTGCCAATGTTATTCCTGATAGTTTTTTCTTACCTTCTGAGGATATAAATGATCGAGTACTACTGGAAGATAAGGTGGCATCACTTTTAATCCGCATTGTCGTAATTTGTTTTTCTGTGGCCTAAAACAAACAAAATAAAGAATGTAGATGAAACAGTTAGCATATATAATTATAAAGTAGATTTTTTATATCAAGTATGATCTTTTTAGTGTTGAAAATATCTAACCTTGTCCCATTGTTTTGAATGTTCTTAAATAATAATGAATGAATTAACTCATATAATCCCGATACTGTTTCATAACCAGTTGCTGCATGAACAAATAGCTCATTCCTAGCTTCATGTTTGTTTCTGCTGCTGAAGAGCCTCTTAGTAGATCATATTATGGCCAAATCGTACATGGGATGTGAAGAATATTATTCACTTGGGTGATCATTAAAACAAGAATGTGGGTGTTGTTCCCAGCTAGGCTGAACCAGCTCCAGGACTTCGCACATATGAAATCATAGGAAACGATCAATATATGAATGACGACTAAATATGTATACTTATCCCCAAATCTTACTGTCAGATATATGTTAATCTTGTTTGTACAGTTTATCTAACATATATTTTATATTTGTGTGTTGTATCACATTCCAATGAGTTATGTTTGGTGTAGAAGTTTGTTTGCTCATGCAGTTCAGTTTCCCTCGTATACGTATACAACAGAAAGTGGTGGAAATACGCCTGGCACTATAAATGCATATATATTTGCCCATTTTGGGATTATTAAGCAAAAGATTGAGACGGGAATGCCAGATGATTGATTGAGAAAGATATTTTCCCTTTATAATATACAAATCATCAAACAAATACGATGCATTTGTAACACCCCACTCTGTTTCTTTTTATTTACGACCTTAAATAGGATAAAAGAGAGTGGGAGTAAGCTATGGAACAAGTGATAGGGGAAATTATTAGAAATATTTAAAAGCAACCATATGAATGGTTTATTCAAAACAATAACAATAGAGCAGAAAACTTTACAAGGTCTCATTAATCAAACTAAGATATGTTGAAAACCAAACAAATATATAATAACTTCATATATTTAAATTACGCAGATAAACTTGTAATATATCTTATATTCAAATGGGTCAGTCTTGAAGAGACAGAACAATATTACCGGTTGAATTTAGTACAATAAATCAAAGATATTTATATCCATCGGGATAATACATAAAGACTAAATAAGTGCCTAATGGACACCTTCAAAATGTTAACAAAGTGTATTTTTTATATCAAAGAATAAATACTTCAAAAACTGTAACTTTACATGTTAACTTTCAAAAAGAAACTTTAAAATACGCGAGAGTTTGGCTAACAAACTTTAGTCAAACTCCCCCAGGACTATCAGATCCTGACACAATATTAGGAAATGAAAGCAATAACTCTATTAGTAAATAATAATGAAAATATCGTACTAGAAGCAAATCTTAAAAAAAGATTAGAACATGTACAAAAATTAATTAATTTCATAATTAATCAAAACGATTAGAAAATTGCATTACATTAAATTATATTTCAATATGGAAACAAAAAATCAGAAACGCTATGTTGAAGTTTACAAAATAATTACTATTATCCACAATATTAAAACAATTTACATTTAGATCGTTCAATTCCAAGTCAATTAACAATTGTGGCTATCTAAAGATTTAATACTCGAAAAGACTCTAGCGCCCAAGTGGCGACAGACAAAATATAGAGCTTCATTTCAAATTTAACGATCAGGTAAAAATAAATAGATTTAGATAATAGAAAGATTATAACATATAATATGGCTGACTCTAAGAGTTTAAATTAAATCAGAGTCCAATAAATAAATCGCCATAGTTACGATTCTGATGAAGATATATTATACAAATGTTTTATCCTGACATTGTCTAGGTCCAGGACAATGTTCCTCGGTCAAGCGATGAAATATAATAGTCATTTAGCATACACGCACATCACAATATATAGTGGGTTTTGTCGCAATATAATCAAAGTGGGAGAACTGAACACACGCTCGATGACGTCTGCGGCTTTTTGGATAATCATGTAAACTTTTGTAGAAAAGGCTCCATCAGACTTCAAATAGTTTCTTCAATCATCTGATGTTTTGAAAGTAGTTCATCTTTCTACCATCCGAGGGCAGGTGAATAGGTGAATAGTCTTTCCTTAGTCGTGTCCAATATTGGCCGGGCCATTGTGTGTCAGTAGACCATGACGGAGTGGACTACATCTTGTTGGAACCTCGTAGCTCGCTCGGCCCACTCGTCAATTTAGGATGATAGGTGAAGGCCAGTCTTGGAGGTTGCTAGTTTCAGAAGATTCAATCGGTAAGTACACGAACAGTTTTATTATGTTGAAATTGATTATGTAGATTGAAGATATATTATACAAATGTTTTATCCTGACATTGTCTAGGTCCAGGACAATGTTCCTCGGTCAAGCGATGAAATATAATAGTCATTTAGCATACACGCACATCACAATATATAGTGGGTTTTGTCGCAATATAATCAAAGTGGGAGAACTGAACACACGCTCGATGACGTCTGCGGCTTTTTGGATAATCATGTAAACTTTTGTAGAAAAGGCTCCATCAGACTTCAAATAGTTTCTTCAATCATCTGATGTTTTGAAAGTAGTTCATCTTTCTACCATCCGAGGGCAGGTGAATAGGTGAATAGTCTTTCCTTAGTCGTGTCCAATATTGGCCGGGCCATTGTGTGTCAGTAGACCATGACGGAGTGGACTACATCTTGTTGGAACCTCGTAGCTCGCTCGGCCCACTCGTCAATTTAGGATGATAGGTGAAGGCCAGTCTTGGAGGTTGCTAGTTTCAGAAGATTCAATCGGTAAGTACACGAACAGTTTTATTATGTTGAAATTGATTATGTAGATAGAGTAATAGTTCATAATTGTTTTATTATGTCGTACCAACCTACGTGAACTAGAATAGAGAATATTACTATTGTAGGGATTCTATTAGTGTCAGTATACTTGGAGCGGGTAGTATGAATTACAGAGAGCTATGCGTAAATATCAGCATGGGCCGGGTCCTATTGTAACATACTGCAATGTAATGTTACACTTTTAAAGCTTTTTTTTTACGCTATTAGCATTTCATGAGAGCTTGTTCGTTTCTTTTTATACTTGATAGCAGTGTCGGATCATGAATAAATCTTAAGGAAGGACGCTCACTTAAAAATTGTAGGTAGGTAGGTAGACAGCCACTTACTTTACACCAACTTTATGCCATCCTATATCTATCTGACAAACTACACTATAAAAAGTTTAAAAAGAATAAAGTTAATAAAAGTAAATAAAAGCTATATATAAAGTATAATAACTCACTTCGTTCGAAGTCAAAGATTGTCCATCTTGAAATACACCCCAGTAAACAAAGAATATATAAATAGGTTCTTAACACTAACTTCAACATTTTCCACACAATATACTTTTAAAAATAGTGTATCAGTAAGTTTATTGTTTGAAAGAAAAATTTAATCTTTGGTTTTTGTCTGGTATTTCGCGAATCATTAATTGTTCTATAGACAACATGGCCAAAGCATTTAATCTGTCTTCACTCATGGGTTTCTTAAGTAGGATCTGATTACTGGCCTTCCATAGTTTTTAATTTCATAATTTTCTTATAATGATAAAGAACCAAAATTTAGTTTTTTAATATCAGAAACTTTCATTATTCACCAAAGTAATCAAAAACACGTGCTAAAACGCGTCACACACACTATATAAATCACGACTTTCCTTATCCACGAGCCAGTCCAGCCGACTACAGCTGATAGTAGATCACGCTTTAGCTCAGCCCTAAAACTTGGTAAGGTCAAAGAACTTGACATCAGGTTTTCATGGCTTTATTTTGCCGGGGGGCGGAAACCCAGAGCCCTCCTTCACGATCCAACCCTGACATAATATATTATATATAAATAGTTTACCATTGTCTTGTTGATGATTGATTTATTCTTAGTATATTTTCTAAGTTATGCTTAGGCCAGGAGAGATTTATTAAAACTACTAACCAAATATGGTATGGCTATATATGATTCAGGTGACTTACAGTAGCCCCATGGCTTCTTTGGTGCTGACTGACAGTTCACAGCTGACTTCTGACAGTCAACATTTAGGTATACACCCACATTTTGACCGTCAGAAGTGACAGCTGCTAAACACATGTTTTTGCCGATCATCTGGTTCGGCGTAGGGATACGTAATTTGGTCTGGTAGCTTTTTAAAGCTGTCAGCCAGCACCAAAGAAGCCATGGGGCTACTGTACAATGCCACGAACTTACAAAACAGATGAAAGGTGCAGGGGAAAAAAAGATACATTTTACCGAAGGAATTAAAATTGCTTTAGACGATTTAAATATATGAATATATTTTCGAAAATGTTCAGGAAAGCACGGAATGTCTACCACAGTGCTACACTGCTACATCGTCATATGAAGCAAACTAAAAAAGATCAGGAAATGAAAGCAAAAGAGGTCAGCAGGAACTTGAATTTGAAACCGAGAAACACTTTATTGAAATAATTATTCCATGTACTTATGTCACGGGGCTACCTTCCTTTTTAGAGACCAGGGGCGAGATAAGATAGAAAATGAAGAGTCTGAAATCTACACTGTAGAATAATAGCTTCAAACCAAGAAAGTGAAGGGTGCGAAAATAATTTGAGTGCAAAGAGTTTTCTAGGTAAAGATAAAATGAAAAGAGTCCACAGGGCAAAAAATATTTAGGTGGTAGATTGGCAAGCTTTTTAAGTGGTCAAAAAAAGAAGATTTCTGAGATGGACAAAAAGAGTGTGGTTAGTGTAATTAAAGCCCCCATTCTGTTAAAAAGAGGTCTAATGAAGTTTGATGTTGGCTTTAATAAGTGGTGAATTGGTAATGAATGATACTTAAACTTAACTTTAGAAATTAGATTTTGTTTAAGCATTCTAACTGATAAATTAGTATTTTTAAATTTATGTTCAATGTTCCTATTGACTCCAGGAATAAAATGCATACAAATGTTAAGAAAAGTGTAAATATGTTCCTATTCACCCCACCAAAGGGGTGAACAGGAAAGCCTGTTTGAAAAAATATATTACTGTTTACTATTAATTATCATGGCTACAGAAAAACATTTTACATCCATAAAAATTCAAAGAAATTGCTACGTGAGACGAGAATAACTGTAAAAACTGTTCCTATTCACCCCAGTTTATGGTGCTTATGTCAAATGTTAGTAAAACAGTTTAGTATTCATCCGACTTGGAAATAGGTTTCCACGGATCGACAAGTGAAGTCAATTTACACCACTTGTTAAGGTAACGTAACAAAACATTACCCTAAAGGATGTTTTAGTCATGTTTAATATATTTGTATCATGCCTTACCTTTCATTTTATACTAGAATCTCTTTTACTCGAACGGTTCAAAATACTGGTGAAGCAATATTGTGTTTTTTAGTTTAAAAAAAGAGTTGTATTTGAGATTAGTGGTTGAAAAAACTACCCTTGAAGCTGGTTTTCTGTCATCCAGAATACCATCTCCTCACAGGATCAAAAAACCCCAAGACAGTGAAATATGCTATTCTTATATCTCCACATCTTGAAATATACGTGAAATGTGGCCCGATTGTCCTTTCCGGCACCCTAAATAGTTTCGTCAGTATTTATCCTTACTGTGGATTTACACTTCTGCCGAAAAACAAGAGCAGAGTACAAACGTGGTTACGTGATAAACTCTAATCCAATCTTAATTTATTAACGTGATCTGCGTTGTCTGTTCGGCATAGCTTTGAATTGGTTCAGCTTTCTCGGTTCTGCAGGACATAATCTGTCTTTCAGTCACATGGAGCAATGGTGTTCAACATGGTATCTTAAAATTCACTTTTTATACTCAAAATTTGTTTTCTTCCCACAGAATCTTGGTGTGGCTAGTAATGAAAATGGAGAGCATTAATTTATGCTATTATGGAAAAACTCTATCAAGGGAATTATAGTGTTATCAATCTGGCAGAGCATTGCTTGAGTAGTATAATAGATATGACTAAGACTAATGGCAAATGGAAATAATCGGCTAGCTCTTTTAATTAATTAGTAATTATTACAAGATAATATTGGTATTATGTGAGGAAAAATTATGATTATTTTTAATTCCGTGTATCTTTTTAACTGAGGGTGGTATACATATTCTGAAGATACATTTATAAACAGCATTGTTTATGGTTGTAAATTAGCCTAGTTATTATGTTTACTTGTATTAGAGTCCAAATGTACTTTGCTTAAGGATTATTGTGTTGCTTTGAATTTTGAATTGCCGCTCTTTTTCTACTACTCCAATGACAGAATTTCCTTTTTCCTGATTGGACAGGCAGGTTTCCGCCCTGCTTTTATTTGCCATTACGGGAAGTTGGCTTATGACTCTTCAAGAAGTAGCATCATTGATAAAGAAATGAAAAAAGTAGCATGTTTGTTGGTTAAGTGCTCATATTATTAATTTGGTTGTTGAGTTTGGGTGTACCGTACTGTTAGTGCATTTCTTGTCCTAATTGTTAATAGTTCATTAGTGTGGAAGGTTGAGTTAGGTGATACATATTAATCATGGGGAAAATAGTGCCTCAAGAAAGCTGGCTTATGAGGACCTACCTTGTCATTTAATTAAGCAACATTCTTCAGGTAAGTCTTTCAAGGTCCTCATTTCTATACAGTCCACTTCTTGATCATGCTGGCTACCACAATATCCATTGGCCCTTCGGCTGGATGACAAAGCGTTGAAAAAACTGTTCGACGAGAATCGAGATGTGTAATACACAAAGCAAATATTATTTCGAAAAAACCTTATACATTAGTGTAATTAATTATATAATAGGTTATCGTGTAATTGTGATCATGATTAAATGTAACCAGCCAATGAGAAACTTTTTGGCATTAAAATAATAAACCTATGCTGATGCTAGTGCATCATGTCTTCTGCTAGCTGATGTGTGATTAAATTGTCAGCAGCTTTTTCTAGCATGAAAATTTATTTTAAAAATTCAATAGAGACCAATTCAGAATTGTTCGTATTGCTAGATATTCAAAGGCACACGAGACTATTGAACACAGAGAGCCTAGAAGACTGTGAAGTATAGTGTGTGTGTGTGTGTTTGTGTTTGTGTATGTGGTGTTTATGTTTTGCTTGATATATTTTATTCTTGTTAGTGATAATATGTGATAAAATATAGATCCAAGCAAGCTGTGTTTATCACTTATTTTAAAGTTTAACTGTATTATGAATATTATTGGCTGGTAGATAGGTTTAATTCACACCTAGCTCCCCTCGGGTCCCTGAGCGCTTTACGGGTTAAAGGGCTGGTTGTAGTGGTAGTAGTGTCGTAGTTATTCTGCTTGGCGGTGTATTGTCGTCTCCTGCTTTGACCGTGGACGGTGCTTCTTCATCGCATAGCGGTCTTCTCGGTGGAGATAGGGGCTTTCTGGGCCCGAACGGAACATTCTAGTTTCAAAGTGGTATACTTATTGTGATTTAATTTGTTCCAATTTTTTAAATGCAAGCTTGTTTAGTGATTAAAACGCGTTCTTTATAATTATTTTTATTTTTAAACTCCGAAGCCTTACATTTCGAGTAGGTATATCCACTCCAGCCATACTACTCTTGTACCGTACGATCGGTATTGTTTGTGGAAAGTACTTTTGATGCTCGGAATTACACACAAAATACAGAGCCTTGTTACATTACTGTAGATTAGTGACGTAAATAATGTTCAATCTTACTAGCGTGAATGTTGCTTATGAACTTAAAAGTAAATTCACTTAAAATAGAATCTAGGATGAAAGAGAGGAAAACATAAGTAAAAACATTACATATGTTTGGGAACAGGATCTTGGCCTCATTGAGCAGGAAACACGGCAGACCGGTATACAGTAGAGATTAAATAATTTTGTATAGTAAAGGAAAAATAATGAAAAAAAAAAGTTGTATTCACAAATAAAATTAGCTTTATTTAAACATTATTTTAAAAACAATATTCTAAGGCTTTTACTGAATATTTGCAAGGCACAGCGCAAAATTATTGCAATGAAAAATTATTTAAACATCACAAATAATATATTGAGAAAATGTATCATCATTAATGACTGTACAACAGCCAAAGGATTCGTATTTTTAAAATAAGTTATTCAACGTTTTTCCGATACTTATTAATTAAATCCTATACAACAGTGGTAGGCCCTAGGTAGATATTTAATTAGAAATTATTTCTAGATTTTGCGTTATCTTAATTTACAATAAACTATCATTATATAGATTATCACTAAAAGCAATATTCATTTAAAAAAATAAGATATTGGGTAGTACGCTATAGACTCATAACAAACTTACATTTATTATATCCTTTATTTTTGAGATTCAACAATATTTTTTTAAATGAAATATTTCGAAGCACATTACTTGCACTAGTAACCTAATATTCACTACTTTTAATTATAAAGTTTAGCAAACAACCTTTATTTTACTCTTGACTTTTGTTTCCTTATTAAAGGCATAGATAAACACCAATTTATGTGATTAGAAAAATACTACCGGTATATTAATGGTTTGAAAACATTAAGATTAGGATCACCATAGAGGTATAAAAAAACTGACAATTTATATAATATAATGAACAAACACAGATTAGATTATCAAACTGAGGGGGAAAAAAGGAATGTATAGCCGCATGTAACAGAAAGCAAAGGAGCTGAGAGGAAATGAAAACAAAGTTATGCGAACAATAGGAATAGAAAACCCAAAATAGCAGATGGTGATGGATTATAAAGAAGTTCTTAGGATTTGTGAAAAATGTATAGAAAAACTGTATGACAAGGAAAATCAACCAGTGAACCTGGAGATTTAACCAGAAGATGAAATAGAGGAAGATGAAAAAGGACCCAGTAATTTAAAGTGTGATTTGGAAAGAGACATAAAGGATATGTGGAGAAAGAAAGCTGATGGAAATGATGACATACCAGCTTACCTGCTAAAGGAATGGCAATAACAAAACTTATAAATAAGATCTACGAAACAGGAGAATGGCCAAGGACTTATTAGGCGTAACCATGGTGGCCAAAGAAAAATAAACAAGCCAATAAATGCAGTGACCATAGTGTAGCAAGTATGCTCTAAGTTAAACAAAATGGGCAAGTCAATCATAATACACTTACCCAATCTCACCAACCAGTCTAGGCGCCTCGAATAACAACACGTTTGGCCACATGAACAACACGCGAACAACTGCTAGCACCGAGCCTAGAGCCACATCTCGCCGCTAGAGACCACCACCCTGCTCAATACCACCCAACAACAACAACAACGAGAACATAATAGAAAAGGATAGTAACTGCCAGCCCTGGCCAGAAGAAAATAGACGTTTCTAGTGCCGCGCGCATTCCCCCTTCCTGTGTGTTTATCTCAGTGATCCCCACCCTTTTTGTGATCCCGTCTCTATTGTTCGACGAGTGTGCATCATATAAAAGACCGTCCGTCAAGTAAGACACTATTCTTGGACTAGGCTTGGACACTGTAGGACGAAGCGGAGGCTTCAAGGACATATAGATATAATGTAAGGAGAAATTCATTTTCGGCGTAAATTATATATTGTAACTATTCAAAATTCTCTTTTGGTCATTCTTTCTTTTAAATATAATTATTGAAGTCTTGTATCAATCTTCGTTCTGTTGCAGAACATATCAAGTTAACTTTATTTATCTCACTTGTGAGTTGTGTAGCATTATGAGTTTAGTAAATATTAATGTGGGAAAATTGTTTATAACGTTAGGTCAGAACTTTTCAAATGTCAGTAAAGTTATGCGTTACGCTTGACAGTTATACTTATCAAATTAACTTTATTTATCTCACTTGAGAACTGTGTTGCAATATGAGTTTAGTAAATATTTATGTGGGAAAGTTCTTTAAGAACATTAGGTCGAATTGTCAATGTTAGTAAAGTTATGCGTTACGCTTGTCAGTGATAATTATAAAATTAACTTTATTTATCGTACTTGTGAGTTGTGTCTCATGATTGCCTAAGTAAAGATTTACTTAGGAAGGTTCGGTAACTAGATTATACCTGTACATTCAAAATTTAGTGACGTATACATACATTGATATTTAATTCACGTAATATTTCCATGGTATCTAATAAAAAAAGAAAAAGAGTAAGTGTTTATGAAATATTTTCCTTTTGGATAATATCGATAGTGTTGCACTTAGTCAAGGTCATTTACTACTATTGTATCTATGAGGAACCATTTAAGATTCTTCAAAATATATGCATGTTCTTTAATACAATTTGGCAGAAATTAAACCAAAATGCTCTTAAGACTTGAAATATTTTACTATTATAGTTACGCCATGTTATCCCTAGGTTTAGAAATGTTTAATATCCGATCCCCTTTTTACTTAGCCTTCGGCCTCTTCGTATAATATTAATTGATCAGTGAAGGTGAACCGTATTTTTTCCCGCTTCTAAGAGTTAGTTGCGTGCGCTGGGGACATGTTGTGTACCTAGCATTTAAAAAAAAGTTATTCACACTGCGCCCTTCTATTAGTTGATTCTCCCCTTTTTATAACATTAGATTTTTTATACATATTTATTTGAACCCCTCTAACTTTAGAGCTTGGGTTACAATAGGAACATCAGCCTCATGTCTCATGTGACGAATTTCTTGGAAAGAATACTCAACAGGTACAGAACAGAAAATAGAAAGTGTGATTGAAGAAGAACAATTTTTATTCAGAAAATGAAAAGGAACCAGAGATTCCATAAGGATACTGAGAATAATTTCAAAGAGCGTCCATGATGTCAAGGAAGAAGTCTACATTAGATTCATTGACTGACAAAAGGCGTTCGATAAAGTGAAATGGAAGAAACTGATGGAAAGACTCAAGAAGATCGGCATTAAGTGAAGGGACATAAGGGTGATTGAAAACCTACACCTAGGACAGTGAGTGAAGGTGAAGCTGAATGATGGAGAGACCAACAGTGTAGAGATAGGAAGAAGAGTGAGATGGGAAATATGTTTGTCACCCAGTCTGTTTAACTTGTATGAAGAAAAGCTTTTCATGGAATCCCTGGAAGGACGTGGCAATCTCAGAATTAGAGGACGCACCATCAACACAGTAAAATACGCAGATGACTTATTATTGCTGGCCAGAAATGCGTAATAGTTCCATGAAATAATGGACTAGCTGGTGGATACAGGGAGAAGACATGAAATGGAGATCAACTTTGAGAAGCCAAAAGTGACGGGGATAGAAAAAAATGAACAGCCACTGAAAACAAAAATTGGAAACCAGGAATTAGAAAAAATATAATAGTTCAAGTAGCTGGGAAATATTCTGCTGAATGATGCCTACTGCATTAAGTAAATTATGTCAAGGATCACCACCACCAAGGAAGCTTTCAAGCAGAAGAGATTGCTGTTACTAGCAAGTTAAGTTTGGAACAGAGTAAGAAACTGATGAAATGCTATATTTGGAACATCACTGCAGAAACTTTGACTTTCAGAAAGGTGGCAAATAAATACTATGTAGAGCTTTGAAATGTGGGGTTCTAGAAGCCTTGAGAAGATCAGGTGGACATACAGGGGCAACTGAAGACGTCCTAAGATGATTGTATGAAAAGAGAACCATTTGTATGTGATTTCTAGGTATAAAGCAAACTTTATCGGACACATTCTTATGAGGAAATGTATTTTGTACGACGTCATAGAAGGCAAGTTTGGGAGGAAAAGGAGGATTCAAATATTGGATGACTTGAGGAAGAATAAAATTCTGGTAGCTGAAGGAGCTGGAGGCACAGGACAGGGTGCAGTGATGGTCTAAACTTATTGAGTTATTACACATTCAGTGAACAATCTAGTAGTTAAACAGGAATGAATAATTATACAAATTAACCAAGATGAAAACATGGCAAACAACAATTTGTCAACAAAAAAAAAGCCTACCTGGTATGATCAAAGAAATTACACACACAGAGGTATTAATTATACTTGCGAGGCAACCCTACAACACCACTAGGAGCGCTATACAGATTTTAAACATTTATGACAACAGATTAATAGACACGCCAATTAAATTAAGTGCGTATACTTGAAAACAAACAAAAAATATTAATAAAAATAATATATACGATTAAAGTAAACATATTACTTATTTACACTTCAATGATGCGCAGTCTTATCACACAGATGATTAAAAAATCCCTATATACCTATTTAGTTAGTATATATGCACACTGATATCTTTATGGCACATACTTGACATCAATGGTACCATCTTGATACTTTTCTCGAATAAAGTGTTAGCGAACGCGTATTTGGTTATATTATGGTACTTTGGATTTTTGATTAGTTTCATGGCACTCTGGTTATCAATATGGAGTACAGTGGAGCCCCTCCCCCCACTCTTTATTGAAGCTCTGGTCGTAGGGAACGTATCCAACCTATTTCCTTGACTGCACAGGAGGAAGCAACATACTTAGCCTCAGCGTTAGAGAGATTACCCGATCGTTGTCTCTAACTTGACCAAGTCACAGGTCCTTTATTCAGAATAAGAAATAACCTGATGCTTATTAACGGATTTAAAAGTCTCCTGCATAATCCGAATCAAAATACCCGGTTAGGGGCTCAGGCTATTACAGTTTGATTCCAAAGTTCGAAGTGCCTTCGAGGTATTTTAGAATCTTTTTAACTGAGTTCCAATGAGCTTTGTTGTAATTTTTAAGATATTTGATGACATTAATGACTGCAAATATTATATTGGGTCGACTTAAAATAGCAGCAAAAATCAGTGATGCAACTGTCTCTCTGAATTACCCATCATCTGATTCTGACTCACTGGCTAACAGCTCAAGCTGTACAGAAGAATCTGATGGTGTAGCCACGTTGACATAATCTAGTTTGAAACGCTTAATAATTTTGTTGATATAAATTTGGTCTGATGAATGAATAAGAAATTTTCAATCTTGATTATCTTAATTCTAACCAACGAAGAAATACGTTGGATGCTGTTACTCTCAAGAGTAGTTATTTCAAAATTGTCTTTTAATTTGCCTAGTACAAATTTCAGAGCTTGTTTAACATTACTAAAAATAAATCCATCATCTACATAAAGTGCAAGGAGAATTTTCGCTCAATGAAATTCTCTTTTATATACACAGCCATCAGCACTAGATTGTTTGAATCAAATGTTTTTTTAGAAAATTGTTTAATCTCCGGTTTCAGCATCGTGGACTAGGCTCTAGTCTATATAGTGACTTGTTTAGCTTGTACACCATTCCGGGTTAGACAATTAAACCTTTAGGAGGGTCCATGGATATTTATTCCTCTAACCTACTATTGAGAATGGCAGGTTTAACGTCCAATTGAATCATTTTACAATCATAGTTTGCAACTCTTGCAATAAGTACGCGTACTGTCTCATATCTTATAGTAGGAGAAAAGGTTTCATGGTAATCAACTCCTTCATTTTGAGAATAGCTTTTAGCACAAAGTCTTACTTTGTAGCGTGATATTTATCAATATTTTTCTCGATTTACTTTAAAGATACATTTGCATGCTATAGTGTTTCTCTCTTTTGGTGTAGATATCCTATCCCAAGTTTGATTTTTCGCTAGCTCATATAGCTCTTCTTATATGGCTTCTTGCCTATGTACGGCATCGGGGCAGCTTGTAGCCTCTTGTAAAGTATATGGCAGATCTTCCTCAGCTTAAAGAGCCATAGCTTTAACTATGGAGAATTCTTCAAGGAGTTTTCTAGGTAAGCAGATGGCATCTATAGATCGTGGTCCAAGCTGTTGCTCTGTAGTGAGAGATTCCTCTGTTTCGGAAATTAGTGGGCGTTCTTTCTCTTCATCTGTAATAATCTCCTTATTCTCTTCACTGGTGTCTTCACTCTCTGTCAAGTCAATTTTTCAGTAGTTGAAAATTTAGAGGGTGATATATTTATTGACCCACTGTTCGCTCTCATTAAATATAACATTTCTTGACACCCTATTTTATTTTACAGGGTCTAGAAACCTGTAATTAGTGAAATTTCCATCGTAACCCACTAGTATCATGTTCTTAGATTTTGGGTCTAATTTGTGACGTTTTACATCTGAGTTAACATCTAGGTTAGAGAACCGAATACTCTGATATAAGAAAGAGTCTTGTCCATACATCATATGGAGTTGAGTTGGGTGTCTGTGAAGTATCTGTCTTATTCAAGATGTACACTAAAGTATTTACTGCTTCCTCCCACAGGTACGTAGG
Organism: Timema shepardi; assembly: GCA_902151425.1. Lineage (NCBI taxonomy): Eukaryota > Metazoa > Arthropoda > Insecta > Phasmatodea > Timematidae > Timema > Timema shepardi. Next base: position 12,694 of record CABFVX010003973.1, on the reverse strand, counting down.
AAGTCTCCTTCCACGGATCATGGACCTTACCATCTCCATGATGGTTCTCGTGTCAAGTTATGAACGTGAATTTGGCTGCCCTTTCTATTTCTATTTACTTAGTACAAGCAAAACTATGGAATTCTTCATATACATCCAATGTATCAGATTTGTGTTTCATAAAAGAAATAACACTGTAACCAGAACAGTCATCTTTGAATGACACAAAGTACTTGGAACCTCCAATTGATGGTTCAGACATCGGACCATAAAGGTCACTAAACACTCGTTCATCAATCTGAATTGACTTACACATATACTTTAAGAACGGGAGTTTGTGTTGTTTACCTAAGGCACATGGCCCATAAAATAATTCTTCACTCCCTGATAGATTTAAAACATATGTTAATTCTTTAGATGTCATTTCTTTAATAATGTTCACATTCATATGGCCTAGGAGTACATGCTAAAGTCTAAGGTTGGATTCAAATGAAATAAAATTTTATTTGGAAGTGGGAAATGTACCGAAAAACATGTAATACAAGTTGTTGGAACCCCTCAGACCTTGTCCTACTAACTTATTATTATTATAAAATCTGGTTTTACCCTCTTATTAGATTACTTTAATGCCTTTTTTCGTGAGAACTCCTTCTGAAAATAAGTTCCTTTTAAGTTACGGTCCAAACCGTACTTTCTCGGTAATGGAATCAAACCAACCAGCAGGGACCGATTATTTTTAATTTGCATGGTAGCGATTTCTTTAACAATCAGACTGACGTCACTACCAAGCACTACAGTTGATGGATTGTCCAACTTCTCCTAGGTAGAAAAATATTATCTGTGCCCCATCATATGGGAAGAAGCTCCACTGTCCAATATCCAAGCATCACTATCCATGATAGAGTCTATGTTCTCAAAAGTGTTGAATGCTGAAAAACTACTCTGACTGTTTGAAGACTTTTTCTCATTTTTATTTCGTAGCTTCTATTTACATTTGGCATCTTTGGTGTATGAAAGTCACGAGCATAGTGGCCTTTACGGTGGCAGTCGGAACAATTGACTTTAGCGTTGTTAAAACTAGTGGTTTTTGAACAATTGTTAGAAATTACCATAATTTTCGTTTCAATAGCAAGGGCTTGCTCACGTTTTACCATTGAAATTAAACTAGTGTTGTAATAACGTTTGTAATTCTTGTGATATTATTGGGTAGGCTACACCAATCACATGTACTTGTAAGCCAACACTCACGTCATCTCTGCAGTGCTCAGCGTTTCTCTTTTGATTCAGACATTTCTCTCTCTCTCTCTTTCTCTGCGAGTCGTGTGAGCAAGTCTGTTGTAGGCTATAATATGAATAGCCGTTGTAACATCACCTTGTATTTTTTTGGTTTAAATATATTACTTAACGGGCTATGTATGGGCCCAGGACACGATGTCCTGCGTACTGATTAAACTAGGTGTTTAACTCGCGAGTGAAATACGTAAATAAACATTGACTTTGTTAACCTTGAAATGACAATTTGCGTGATCGACACAAAAATGGCGGAAAGAGTGTTACAGTTATAATTACAGAGGTTCATGGAATTGAATAATTCCTATAACTTTAGTGTGCTGTATAAATGGATTAGTATTTTAATTGATAAAGTTACAAGTTAGATAACATAGCGACCAGTGTGCGCACATGGTTATACAAAACAGGAAGTGGGAACATCATGAGTAAAAGATACAAATAATAGGCCTAACACACACATGAAAGTGGTGGAAACATTTGGAACTAATAATTCAAATATGATTATGTTGTTATTCACACGACGTGACGTGAGTGCGGTCAATAAGTTTGACGAGTGAAATCACCAACAGTGGAGATTTCAAATTACGTGTGCACTTAAAGCTAAAGGCATTTATGGCACTGTAAGTGGAGTCGAAAAGAAACCAACGGTAGCAAAAGATCTTTCAGAGTGGCTAAAAAATTACGTGATTGCTATGTTCACAATTTTGGTGGTAATGGACGTATAGCAAATCACTCTCATATAAAATTCTTAATCACAAAAGAAATCTTAGACAAGCAAAACTCAGTTTTTCAGCAGAAGTTTGAATTCAATAAAATGCTCATACTCAACCGATTTCATCAATTCAAGATGGATCTCAATGACTAAATTGTTCAACACATCACGAGGATAGAAAATCTGGCGTGGCAAATAAAGGAAGCTTGAGAAAGAATGAGCCGAGCCACTACTATCACTAAGATTCTCGGAACTCTACTATCGAAATACTGAAATTTCCATCAAACCTGGTTATCGATGGATGAAGAAAAACAAACCATCAGGTACTTGACCGCTTGACTGTCGACTGTTAGATGAAGAAGCAAGCTTAACAACAACAGAGTTATCTGAAAAGGCGTTTTCCACGTCGTTCAAATTCGGAAGTGATAATCAAGCGCTCAATGGCTTCTAAAAGAAGAACGGCAAAACAGAGAACAAAATACTATTCAAGTCCTCCATTATTTGCTATAAGTGTCGTGGCAGAGTCCATCTTGATCGAAATTGTCGAACAAACATGGACAAAAGAAGTGAAAATACAAATTCGCAAAATGACAACAGTCCATCAAAAAATAATAAAAACCAGAAAGCTTTCGTCCTTGAACAGCATAATATGTCACTTATCCACACAAATGTGAGAGATAACGTTTGGACTATGAACAGTGGTGTATCGGTGTGCATGGCTCACATGCGTGAATTTATTTGAGAATTTCAAGAGTCATCGGATGGTAATGAAGTTGTTGTAGCAAACAATCAAAGTCTGTCTATTAACGGAAAGGGCACTAGGAGAATATGCAAGTTGATAAGTGGTGAGTGGTATGATTCAACAATAACAAATGTCTGTTAAATTCCGAAATTAAGAACGAATCTTTTCTTGGAGGGTGCGATCGCTAGTAATGGCATGAAAACCGTAAAAAAGAAAGATTATACTGAAGTGTTCGAAAATGACGTATTCGTAGCTTGTGCGACGCGTGACTCTAGTAATTTATACCAAATGTTGTTTGACATAATAATTGCTCCAGACGTGAATTTAACAGCTTATATTGATATAAAATTATGGCACCAAAGACTCGGACATGTGAGTGTACAATCTTTGCGCAAACTAGTGTCGAAAGGCCTTGTGAACTGTGTGAATGTGACAAGTGAAGAAAATTTATTCTGTGAAGGTTGCCAATATGGAAAGCAACACAAGTTATTATTTGTTACTAAGGAGAGTAAAAAGACAATTCCTGAAGAGTATTTGCATAATGACCTCTGTGGACCAATGTCCATCCCGTCTGTTCAGGGATGTTTATACTTTGTGTCATTCAAGGATGACTGCTCAGGATACCGTAATGTGTCATTTTAAAAGCATAAGTGTAACACACTCGATAAGTTTAAAGAAGACGTGAACCTATGATAAAATAAGTTTGGAAGTGTTGTTACATGATTGCGCATTGACAATGGAACGGAATATATTAACCATGAATTTCAATAATATGCTTTGTAAAAGCCAATCCAACTGGAAACGACAGCACTATACGTCCCAGAACAAAACGATAGAGCCGAGAGAGACATGCGCACTATAGTGGAAAGTGCTCGATCCATGCTATATACGAGATATTACCCATTGTACTTGTGGGCAGAGGCAGTGAACACCGCCATCTATATACTCAACAAAACTCCAATCACTCAAATTACAAATTCTACGCCGTATGAAATTTGGAACAACAATAAACCATCACTGGAGCACGCAAGGTCTTTGGAAGTGAAGCGTGCATGCTTATTCCAAAACAGCAACGCTCAAAACTTGAACCGAATAGTAAGAAACTGATGTTCGTCGGCTACGACAGTGAATCAACAAACTATCACTTGTTTGACATGGCCCCCGGAATATAAAAGTTCTCGGAATTTAATCTTCAATGAAAATTCCAGTGTCAGTGTTCCAAGGCAAAACACCATACTAATTTCCCTCGATGGCAACCAGGGAAACATAACCTCAGAGAAAGACAAGTTTGACGAAAATCTAGAAAACAATGAACTCGACAACAATGAAGAGCACATCAACGGACAGTTACATGATAAATAAAACTTGGAGGTGGAGGGAAAGAAAAACAACAGTGACGCCCATGGAAGAATTTGCGAAAGCCTGCGCTCTGTGAAACAAATGTTGTGCAAACGAACCACAGTCTTACTTCGTGGCCAATAATTCTTTCCATGCTGGCAAATGGAAGGTAGCAATTCAAAGAGAATCTAGAGCCTTGGAAAGAAATAACACATTAGATATAGTCCCTTGGCCACAAAAAGAAAATAATATTGGATCAATATTGTAATGATATCGATTTTTCCATCTTTTTAATACTCGAGATCATATTTTAAAGTAAATATATTATTTTCTTCTTTTCAGTTAATAAAAAGTAAACTCATCTTTTCTAGACTACGACCATGTTTCTTTTTTTCTTTTATTTAACTGCACGTGTCAGAAACAAGGTTTTTACTTCCGGGTTGTATCTGCGCAGTAAAATAAATAGCAGGTGCAGAGTAACGCGTCTGTTTTCTTAAATGCGTGCTAATTAAAAACTAACCCCGTTGGTCGATGGAAAGAAAGCAAGGAGTGGTCTGGGTTCGAGGGTGTGAACTACGGGGTTCACACGGCTCGACTCAAGAGGACGCTAGCTTGGTAGACGCGTCATTCTACTCTTCTTTGGTAGACGAGATAGATGTGTAATACAAAACAGCATGAATCTCGTATTGTTTGATAATGTTAGCTTGGTTGTGTTTGGAATCACGGCCAAGGTGTTTTTACCTAAATGGTTTCCATTATTCTTTTTCAAACAACAGTGATATGTAATACATTATACCATTAAAGTTTATACAAAAGTATCTATTTTCGAAGACATTTATTTGTAATATATATATTCTTCAAACCAAAGTGAAGTTAGTACATTAAAATGGCGCTCAACGTGAAGGCATTCCAGTAGTACGTCACAATTGACGTCACAACGAGGGGCAGTAATTCTGTACGTTACAATTGACGTCCAACAAGGTGCAGTTCCAATTATTACGTTACAAGATAGGAACTTAAAGTGAAAAGAATACCTGATGGAGAAATTGATCGTTTTAAAGCAAGATTATGGTCAAAAGGCTTTTGCCAAGTTGAAGGCATTGATTGGAACGAAACCTATGCTCCTACAACGAGATGTGACACCTTTCGAATACTGCTTGCGATGGCAGTCATGAGAAAATACTAAAAAGTTCAGTTTGACGTCAATTCAGCATTCCTCTATAGAGTACTGAACGGAGACGGTATCAACGTCTCGAAAGGGCTTGTCTGCCAGTTACAGAATTCTCTATATAGACTTAAACAATCCCCCAGATGCTAGAATGATAAGTTTTACAATCTCTTACATTCCTTAGGGTTTACTCCGTGTAAAGTGGATCAGTGTGTGTATCGTTGCATCATCAACGAGTATGTAGCTGCTTCCAATTCCCCAAAAGAAATAATTTGGATTCAACGACTTCTATTTTATATTAACAAGGAAGTGCAGTGTACAACCCTGTGCATTGACAATCAAAGTGCCATAAAATTGATCCAAAACCCGGTGTTCCACAAACATACCAAACATGTAGATGTTCATTACCATTTTGTGTGTGAAAAATATAAATCAGGAATTGTCGACATTAAATTTGTAGTATCAACAGAACAAGCTGCTGACATGTTCCCCAAACCACTCAATCTCGATAAATTTGAAAAAAATTGTTACAATATTGGACTTGAACTTTAACACTTACATACACTCAGTATAAATCAGGTTTTGCTGTCAGATTCACATTCCATTCCTGTATATTATTTCGTACTCACTAAAAGAGTTCTAATAATGAGTGGGAGTGTTGTAATAACGTTTGTAATTCTTGTGCTATTATTGGGTAAGCTACACCATTCACATGTACTTGTAAGCCAATACTCACGCCATCTCTGTAGTGCTCAGCGTTTTTCTTTTGTTTAAGACAGTTCTCTCTGTGTGAGTCGTGTGAGCACGTGTGTTGTAGGCTATAATATGAATAGCCATTGTAACATCCCCTTGTGTTCTATTTCATTTAAATCATTACTTAACAACTAGCCTCCTCGTTTATCAATCAAGCAGTTAAATTAAGTTTGTTATACTTTTAGAATAGAAACCCAACCTTGCCCTACAGCACCTGATTTTTAAGGCAAATTACCTAGTATTTTGGATATTACGGCAAAATCACTTAATGTTTCACCAACTGAGCATACATCACGAACCAGATTTTCCCCTTTTGCTATTTGTTGAGCTACTGAGTCCTTAGTGTCCATCTGGTAACTGTGGAACAGCAATTTACTGCCAATTGGTTTGATGCAGACCTTTGACAATATACTGAATATAACTTACTATTCAATGTTTTACTTGCTGATTTACAGTTCTCAATTAGCATTATTTTAGAAACATGCATAGATAACGTCATAATAAACATTGCGGTTACATCTTTACGGTTCCATTCATACAATTCTTTTTGTCTTCTTCCTTTTTCTTTTGGTTCTGCGAGCATCCCATTAGTGACGCCTAAAACTGATTTGGCACGAAGGGCACATCCTACTTTAAACAACCATTGTTGATAATTATTTCTGCCATCAAACTTCAAACTACAGTTAAATGACTCAATTATATTATCAGCCATGGCAGATGGTTAAAATTAAAATTGTACTTACACAAAGTATCCAACTTATATTGGTAGGCCTATGGTTAGATTAAAGAACGTGAATGAGAAACTTCAAAACAGATTTTACTGTATTTCACTGCAAACATTCACCTACTAGGTGTATAGAGTAGAACAGGGCCCATAACCTATTGAGTTATTACACATTCAATTAACACTCTAGTAGTTAAAAAAGGAATTAATAACGTTTTATTAACTATACAAATTAACCAAAATGAAAACATAGCAAACAAAAATGGACAAAAAAAAAGCATACCTAGTATGAGCAAAGAGGTTACATACACATAGGTATTAATTATACTTGCGAGGCACCCTACAAATCCACTAGGAGCACTATACATATGTAAACATTAAAATTAACAGATTAATAGGCACGCCAATTTTTCTCAACAAAGTTCACTGACAAAAAGGACTGGACATGTCTTAAGACAGAACACCAAATAATAATAACAATCAAATAATCTGGGCTGATATCGAGGTCATCCATCATAGATACGGTACATTTAGTATGCTCCCTATTTTCTCAAGTGTGTTCAAATTTCAAGAAAATAATTTAATATCAGTGGTTTATTATACAGCTCTGGCCTATATACATTTAGAAGTAAAAGGGAAGGTTTATTTACAAAGCTACTAATTAATTTGTTTGGTTACCATATTTGTTACGTTTGGAGTTGTAATCATTAACTAAAATCTTAAAATGAATACTTCATATTCAAACCTGGTTGTCCATTTTGTCGTCCTGTATTAATTTTTAGGATAAAGCTGCAGTGTATTCATTTTAATCATGGAACTGGTCCTTAGTGATTCATACGTATGATATTTAAACCGTGCATGTGATATGCTGAATAATTATATATTTAATGTTTCCAGCCTGTGACAAGGTCAGTTTAGTAAAATAGCTCTATCTTCCTTTATACTTTTACCATTCTTCCTCTCCTCCTACTTTTACAATTTCTATTAAGTGCTATACTAGAGCTTATTGGTTACAAATTCTTAGCGCCATAACTCAAAGCGTAGCAAAACCTATTTATCATAGTTATTGGTATAAGAGGGAAATTATTGTACACGAAAGTGATCAATCATAAATGTTGGCTTCTCAAGTAAAATATAAAAATTTGTTTCCGCCAAAAATTATGATCACATGCTAACAATTTTAAAAACAACTCAAGCTTTTTTGTGATTATCTTTATAATGAAAGTAATTTGTAATAACATACCCAAGCATTCTTTTGAAAGGTATTTATTAATATTATTCTTAACATGAGATGTATTATTATTATTCATACTAAATTAACTAGTATTATTATTCATGGTTAACATTTATTATTCATATAGCATGTCTTATTATTATTACTATTATTATTATTATTATTATTATTATTATCATCATCATTTATAATATAACACTATTTATCGGTGACCTGGTGGTATAGGGGTAAGGTGTCAAGACTTCTGTGCTGAGGTCTGGGGTTCAATCCTAGGTCCCGGCACAGATTTATCTGATTACCAAACCCTTCCTTTACCTTTGACAAGACGTGTATTAATCACAACTTGTGATCGTGTGGAATGTCAGGCCTCCACCGTGGTTCGGATTCTACGTTAAACTGTAGGTCCTCCATTTCATCTCTCAATCTCCCTACCATTAAAAATTAGCGTAAGTGTGTATAACCTGAACGGGTAGTAAGACACGGTGCTAATAATAATTTCCTTTCAATTCACTTTATTATAGTGCTGGCCAACAGTCATAAGACCTATAACAGGCCAGCACTGAAAAGTACACATGTACATACCTTACAATACATATATTTACACAAGAAAAAATTATAGACAAAAAATGGCTAAATAATGTTATATACTGATGAATAGTTACGAGATAAAAAAGTAATTAATAATAATAAGAATAAAAAGTAACATTAAAAACAAATAACTAAATAGTAAGCAGTAACATTATGCAAAAAATAGATCAGAATATTGTAAGTTAAAATAATATAGGCAGAACCTCTACATGATAAATGATTGATATGGGATATCCTTAAATAACTCTCTGAGTTTAGCTTTCCTTTTATGATAAAAGTCGAATTCGACAAATCTAGAATTGGCGCTATGGATACAACAACCTATAGGGCTCATCTTATAAGAGCTATCGAGAAAAAATAATTTAGGATTACGAGAAGCCCGAGAAGGGATATGAACGCCTACATGATCAAGGGCAAATTTGCAATAAATTTTGTTATTGAAAATATTAAAAACAAAAAGGGCATCACAATAAAGTCTACACAAGAAGAGAGTTTGGAGCTCTGAGAGGTTTCGAATCCTGTCATAATCATAATAAATCCGGTTACTAAAGTATTTATCAGAGCACGCAGCGTCAAATTTTCTTTGAACGTTTTCTCACCTAAGAGAGTCAGTTAAGGTAATGGAATTCCAAGCAACAATAGCATATTCTAACATAGATCTAGCCAGGGCGTAGTACAGACATAAAAAACAGTCAATAATAACAACATATTTATCAAAGCTATTTTCACGGGTTCACAATTGTTGATTTTAATTTCATTTATTTTAAGTGGGGATGAAGGAAATGTGTAAAAAAGTAAGTTTTTGCAATTGATATAGTCTAGCAAAACATTTTTATTATCAATCAATCAGATAGGCCTACTGTATTGCTTTCATACAAACATAACTTAGAGCTTAATTTTCTTCACATGATGATATCAAGAGGTGTTGAATATCTGTCATGAGCATATTGGCATTATCTAAAAACCTTTTTAAATTAAGATAAAACATCATAAAATTTCAGGACACCCCTAACATATATTCAAGAACTGTTAATATCACCGTGTGAAGAAAATCAAACTCTATGTTTTTATAGAAACTATATAATTAGTTTTATTTTGACCAAAAAAGTTTTGCTTTAAGAACTGCAAAAACACTGACTTTTTCTCTCATTCCCTGAACCCCGTCTAAAACAGAATTGTCACTGATAAACTTTGGTTGGTTTATCTATATAAACCCCCAACTTTTTCTAATAATAATAGTAATAATTATAATGATTAGACCCACAAGTTATCACAATTTTGGTGACTAGGCAGAAAATGAATATGTATTTTATATCTAGGCCTAACTTAATGCATATGAAAATTATGTTTGTTTTGTTACAATATATGTATATTATCTCATTAGAATATAATAAATGTCACATGTTTATGCCTTTGATAATGGGTACCATCCTAATTACAAATTTTGTAACTGCTAAATGTAAATTTTTAAAGACCAAATGGGAATACCGTAATAGGCCTAGCTATATATCTTTAAAGCAATTGATCATTCCCATATAACGTGTTAAACTGACTGATTTACTTTCCTGCAAGGTGTGTGACCAGTTATGGTGGTGGATATAGATGAAGACAAGCCAATAGGTTGAAAAAGGAAAATTGAACAAGTGTTATATTTAAGGTAGCCTACAAAAAAGAAAAATATATGTCACACAGTTCTTGCTAATAGTAAATATCTAATATTTAAACCATGCACTTTTTAAATTTATTGCTCTACCAATATGAAAATATTAGGATTGTAGAGAAAATGTTAAGGTGTAACATTAGGATTGTTCTATTATTGTTGATGTAGGTATCAAAAAGGCCTGTGGAATCGGTATGCCGAACCCTCGACTTCAACTACTGTCTGACTCTCTTATTGGCTAATTAGTAATAATAAATTGACTGCAGAGTAAAATGCTTGAATAGGTCTACATTTTTATAACTTCATGGTCTGAAGCTTCTATGGCATTGTGTTTATAGGATACTTGAGTAATTTGTCAATCCAAACTACAAATATTTGCCCTAAAATATAAAATAAGAATAAAAATATTAAAATGACATATTTTCCATATAACGTTTTAAATTTTGAAGCCAGAGTCGGATTCGTTACATTTTTACCACATCCACCTTCACCCAAAATTGTTTCAGACTCAGACTCCACAGCTCTGAAATAAATAAGATATTAATTTCAGAGTAGGACCTCGGTAAAGATAGGTCTCATGAAATATAATCGGGTCAAAATCACAAAGTGAAAAATATTAGATTCTTCTCTGTCCTACCAAAAATAGTACTAATACAAATTATGTTTTTGTGTGTGCTCTCAGTTGATGCGCGGGAATGGAAGGCCCCGGAACAAGTTTGTTTCAAGGCTCGGAGAGTTTACACCTCGACCCCAACAAAGAACGAGAAGAAGAAGAGGAAGCGTTACAAGACCAGAAAAGGAGAGATGAAGAGGTGAAATATTGTGACCTTTTTACTATAGTAATTCTGGGACTGGGAACTACTTGACTGTCAGGTTTGAGTAGGACCTACTTTGTTCATAATTATATGCACCTACTAAGGACTTGATAGCTCACCAATGGCGGCTCTCACTTGCTCCTTCTAAATCTATTCAAAACTCTAAATTTGTTTGTTTGTCTGTGAACAACATATTATTTGACATAGTTAGTAAGATTAATTATTTAGGAACAATTTCAACTAACAATAACAAAATTAGATTGGAAATTAGGCAAAAAAAATATATATTCTATCATTTGCTCTGTGAGATGAGTCACACGGTGTGCTTTTAAACCTTAAAATCACTATTTCAGCTATTTTTTACATTTGGTTTTGTCAACAGAAACTTTATGCGGTTATTCGGTAAAAAAGAAGGAATGGGTTGCCAATGGCACATATATTGTAGTGGTAGCGTTCAGACCCTGCAGGGCTTTCTCTTCTGTTGGACAGAGGGTTGGTTTGTCAGTCAGGGCTCAACTTTGCACTCGTAGGCGTTTGTTGTTATGATGAGCGCAATGGAGATTATAAACACACAACTATCTCTAGTAGAAGAAAAATACAATGGATTCATATAAATACAAGAATTTGAGGGTCAAATTCACAAATGGGACAATAAGAAGAAATTAAAGCATCAATAAGCAACCTTCTTTTCGTGGAATTAAATCCAGAATATATTCAGGAATAGTTAAATATACGTAGTCGAGCTAAAATTATGGTTTTTTAATTTTTTTTAAACCTCAACAAAGGGCTGTAAAAATAATTCTGCCGCATTCACTAAAGAGGCTAAAAAAACATAAGATTTTATGAAATGCTATACAAAACGAGGTTTGTATTAGATGTATTTATTTTCTATGCATGAAAAATATAAGATATTAATTTAAAAATAATAGCAGGTCTATTCTAAAATTTACACTGCTTTTCAAGTTTTGTAACTATTTATTTGCAAAATTTTCCTATAAAATCTTCAACACACCAATGAGCAACCTCTTAACCATCGAATTAAATACATATTATATCCAGGAATTGTGAAATATATGTAGCTGAGCTGAATTTTGTGTCTAGATTTTTTCTTTTCTTAAAAGGCATGTTGCAAAAAATAACAATTCGGTCACGTTCATCAAAGTTTTAATTTTGCCTATTATTAATTATTAGTTCTAAAGAAAAACCAAGTGCATTTAATAATTTATATAAGTTCAAAATATATTTTTTCTTGAACTCGTTAATGTACAATTCAGTCGCGCTAAAATCAAACTAGTAACAATTCGGTCATGCTAAAATTAAGCAAGTAACAATTCGGTCATGCTAATAGCTGATAATGTGACCGAATTGTCTGTGAGCTAATTGTTATTTTTAGACATTGTGTAAACTAAACTCAAAAAAAGGCCCTATGTTATGGTTTCAGTTTGAGGCTAGTTGTCAGATTGAAACATGTGTTTATAAGACCTCATTTATTTTTTACCACACTATAATTAGTGTACTGTCTCACTTAATTAAGCACGTTCTCCTCTCTTCTTTAGTGTGTGGTGAAAGGGAAACAAGGAATTGATATCCAAAGAAATATAATAACTCTAAAAATAAGGATAGGAATGATAACAATTATTGATCATCATGGATTCCAGATATTATGTTCTTAATAATATAAATGAACATTC
>CABFVX010003972.1:58086-74497 GCA_902151425.1 Timema shepardi | reverse complement strand
TTCGTCTGTCAGGAGCAGACTGTGACTGTGACGTCAGAGGAGCAGTGACAAAGGAGCAGGTTGTGATTTCACAACCCATCCCTAATGAGCATACAGCCCAAACGGGCGGTAAAACGTAGTGCTAAAAAAATTGTAAAACTAAATAAATAACTGATAGAAAAAAATATATTTAAGACGTTTTTTATTCCATTTCCTCCACTTAATGAAGGTAAAGTAAAAATTAAGACATCTGGAATGATCCATGAGTTGCGTGTCTGGGTAAGTAGGGCTAGTTATTTCACACTCGATCCACATTTGACCAATCATAACAGAATCAAATAGCCGAAGCTATTATTGTGCTTTTAGAGAGGAGTTCTCTATCTAGTTATCATATTCTGAAAATTGTAAAATAGTTCCTTGACACGGGAATCGAGCCCTGAACCCTTGGATTAGTACGTCAATGCTCTAACCACTGAGCTATCCAGGAATCGTCCCGTGGCCAGTGTCATTCTTCACTCATATTTTAAGGGAGAAGATGACTACGTTATCTGATAGCCTGTGAATAAAGCCGAGGATTTCCACACGTCTATCATAGACTCTGCTTTAAAATATGAGTGAAGAATGATCCTCTGCACGGGATGACTCCTGTATAGCCCAGAGGTAGAGTATTGGCGTACTAAGCCAAAGGTTTCGGGTTCGATTCCCGTGTCCACGTGCCATTTTTCAATTTTCAGAACAATCATAACAGGCTCCACGCTATACTATACCTCATATGGGAATGTGTTTCCGTTAACACCTAGCCAATGAGTAACGAGAACATATCACAGGTTGACCATGGTGGTCTTAGGGCAAAGCGATTGCCTCAGGAACCGATGCCCGTGGGTTTGCACCCATCCAGGGTCAACGAATTTTTTCTTGAGCGATGACAAATTCCTAGTACATCTTCCTTCTAAGGGGAAGTAAATCCGTCGGTTCCAAGTTGATTATGGCATGTAAAATAGCTCTGAAAGGTATGTAAAAATACCTGTTACAACAAAATTGCTCATAGAAATTATCGTGTGCTTATGTAATCAGTTGGTTCAGAAATTTCACGTTAAATACCTCAAATAAATAATAAACAAAATCACAGGTAAATTTGTCACATATATGTACGCCTTGGAAACATCTCCCAGTCCACGTCACGCCACTGAGTGTGACTTGATAAAAATATATTTTTTATTAATTGTGACGCGTCTTTCTGATCGTCTGCGCCATTCAAATTTAATAACACGAATGTACTAGGGTTGAAGAAAATCACTACCAACCTCGGTATGTTTGACTAGATGAGCTTAACATTAGCTTACGTACCCTACAATGTGAATAATTCAAGCTGTTTGTCACTCTGAAACGTGGAGACATATTATTAGCCCTCGTCCTTGGTTGTAAGTTGTGACGCCAGAGACTCACAATGTCTGGTCCGCTGCTCATTCATTACAGCACAGCTTCGTTGGGCAACTCGGGGACCGATTCATAAATTAAATTCTCTGATTCCGCTTTCACGACCGGCTCGACATCTGTGGGGATAAACAGGGAGCTCCATGCGTCCGCGAAACCCTTATTGATTCCTCATCCCCTGGGGGAGGGTTTGCCCTCTACCGGGGTGACTAGGAACTAGAGCAGTTTGTAGTTAACTTGGTTGTCATGAGATGGCGTGTTTGTGCTGAGTAGTTGTTTTGTTTTAGTTGAAGAGGGAACTGAAGAAAAAACTTACCTTGAGGTTGTTGTTTTTTTAATCCTTCGTGCCACCCATCTCTTAACCCATTTGATTCCGCAGTATCATTTTTGGGACTTTGGTAAATCTGAAGTTGATAAAATTATCTTTGTTATTCATATACTCTTTCAATTCTACCGTTCCATCTATGGGACGTTAAATAACAATTATAAGCTGTTAATTAAAATTTGATTTTACCGCATTATAAACCTAGAATATAAACACTTAAATAGGAGAAAATCAAATTCAATTTTATATATGTATAAAAAAAATATGGGTTCAAATGGTTTAGATAAAATATAGGAACAGTTTCTTTATTGTCTTGTTGGGATTAAGCGACAATTTATTTTGTATTAAATATGTACCTATCTTTTCTTTTAAAACGCTTCTGATAGTAAATTAATTGAAAAAGTAGACTGTCACTTAGATGTAATCATAAACCTTAGATTCTTAAATGTACTCTCTAGTCGTTATTTCAAATTAGCTACCGCGATTCAAATAGCCATGAATGGGTTAACTTAGTTGATAGAGCGTTAGTTGTGTAACGTTAAAACAAATATTTTTTCAAATTTATATTTTGAAAAATTATATCTGGACACGAGAGTTAGATTCAGTCTGTTATTTATTTTGCCTAGCGCACCGCTGCTATTTCTATCACTAAGAGACCCCGGTTTGTCCCGTTCCCCAAATACATAGATCATTAATTATTTTAATGCAAATTTTAGACTTGTGAGATAGTCAGATACTAAGAACTATCATAAAAATAACCACAATGACTCTTGGTCGAATTTTTGTGTTGTCAAATTCTATAATGTACTAATACAATACAAATCACGTGCAATATTTACTAATAACTATTGGCTGATTGGCAGTTCAAGTACCTAGAAAGTCTTCTTACAAAGGATGCCTTCTGAACCAAGGAAATTAGTTTGAAGATTGCCATGGCCAAGGAAGCTTTCAACAAGATGTTACTGCTGACCAGCAAGTTGAGTTTGAAACTGAGATAGAACCTGATTAAGTGCTGTAATTGGAGCATCGCGCTGTATGGAGCAGAAACTTGGACTCTTAGGAGGATGTAAAAGAAATGGAGAGCATTGAAATATGCTGTTGGAGAAGATTTGAGAAGATTAGGTAGACGGACAGAGTGACAAATGAAGAAGTCCTAAGAAGACTGGATGAGAAGAGAACCGTTTTGGATGTACAAAGCAAAATTGATCGGACATCCGTAGAAGGAATTGTCTTCTCCACGCCATAGAAGAAATGGTTGAGGGAAAAAGGAGTTTAGAAAGATAGGGGATTGAAATAATAGATGACTTGAAGGAAATAAGAAAACTCTGGGAGCTGAAAGAGGCGGTCGGTAGAGGACAGCGCGCATTGGTGGTTAAAGTTCACTGAAAAAAGGAATAAACTTCTCGTTAGGCAGAACACCTAATAATAACAGGTTAATTATTTATCTATTATGGACATCAGCTAAACGATTTGGTCAACCAGATTTAATTCGTAGTAACTTTTTACTCCCTAGATCAGAGTTTTTAAACCAGTGCACTACGAAGGGTCAACATATGTGCCGTGGTAGATTGGGGGCTAGTCAAAAAGAAGCCAGAGAAAAATTAATTGAGGAATAAAAATAAATCTTTTGAAATCCATGATCAACATTGTTTTTAAAAGTAGCACAACTATTATAGTTTTAGCTACTGAACAAAGAGAGAGACTAAGAACATTCTAACGGAAGATTATGATAAAAATATGGAATCCAGTAGGAAAAGAAGAGGGGTACAGAAGAAGTAAAAATAGAGAAATATATATGAAATTATGAAATAGCCAGATGTAGTACAGAGGCGAGCGAGTAGAATTAGATGGGCGGGCCCTAAAGCCAGGATGAGACTATAAAGAATCCCGAGAGTAGTGCTCGAAGGCACTTGGGCCACTTAAGCATCCCAGAAACTGGGGTGTAAAATGACATCACCAAGGGTCTGAAGGAATTAGGGATGGAAGACGATGAGAAACAAGTGGCACAAAGTGGAACAAGATGGAGGAGGTTTGTGAGGTGGAGCGTGATCCCAAGGCCTGTGATCGCTGATAAGAAAAGAGAAGAACTTTCAAAAATAATCTTATCGCTAGGTGTTTTTTGACAAAGCCTATTCTTAAGAATCTGAAGGTGCGTCTTGACGATTTTAGCAACTTGTTCAGTGTGCCGTGTGTTGGATAGGGTTGAAAATCTCTGCTTTAGATAGTGAGAATAAATATCGTTCGAGGTTATTTTCGTAATCTTTCGCACATGCTTATTGGATGTCGACTTAGCTGATATAGTTTAAGATTATGTTTAGTTACTATTTTTGCTTTTATTGCAGTAAGGCTAAGTCTGTTAGGCTTAGTATTATTATTTTAAGCCACGTTCAATTTAGTGACCTGAAAGTAAGGCTGTAAAGTAAGGCTGTAAAGTTTGGAAGGAAGGATTGTTTTATTTTTATTTTGTACCTACTTAAAATAGTCACCACCTATTTATTTTCATAAATACCACCTATTTAATTATGAGATATGTTATGCTATTCAGCCTTAGAAATTGAAACCCAATGAAAAAGTCTACAGCTTATATTTGAGGAGTTGATGTATAATATCATTTCTTATTATGTATAGTATACGGGAAAGGAGGTGGATTTTCTTCGCTTCGCTTTTCACCTTTATCCAAATTTAGTTCAAGTTCTTCAGGTGTAGAAAAAGCTTTGCAATCCGTCATCTCGAATTTCTCAAGTACATGTTTAATGTAAGATTGTTGATCCTAATAGATGCTCCATTTTCCCCGACGTATCCTCATCCCTAAAATTTGTTGAGCCTCCTCTAAGTTCTTAATTTTCATTAGCTCATTTTTAAGTTTGTTCTTTTTATTTATTTATTTATTTTCATAACAAAAAGTCAAAACGTCATCAACATAAATGAAAATTATTCAAATGTATTTGCCATTGACATGATAAACGCATGGTTCACATTCTGACCTCTTGAAATGCATTTTCATCTAAAGATCATGATCTTTTTTCTTGAGGATTGCTTGGACCCATAAACTCCTTGATTTAAAAGACATGCCTTCTTTTATTATCCTTTAACCACAAAATTCACAGGTTGTTCTATATAAACCAGTTATTTTAATTCAACATTGAGAAAAGCAGTTACTACAGCCATATGATATATAGTTATATCCAGCTCACAGGCCAAAACTAGCAAAATTCTAACTGTAGAATTTCTCACTACAAAAGAAAAAGTCTTGGTGTAATCAACGCCATATTTTTTAATGAAACCCCTTGCAACTAATCGTGCTTTATGCTGGGTGATACTTTCATTCATATCAGTTTTAATTTTGAATACTCATTTGCTTTTGATTTTCTTTTTATCCTTCGGGAAATATATCAATAACCCGCCGACATAATTTTCTTTAAAAGAAATATTCGCAATGTTTCTATCACAGATGACACTAAAACTCCATTCACTCTAAAAATTACTCAATCACGAAATTAAATCACATACTCGGCCCATAGCCTGATATAAATATAATAATTTCTTAGGGTCAAACATTAGTAATAGTAGAACATTGTAACAAACTTTTGCATGCACGGAAATTACAACTTTATATAAGTCAAAAACAATAGAATATCAACTGTTGTAAACATTGGTTACATATATACCAAAAATTCCTCATGGTAGCGAGCGCAAGTGGCACATTAAGAGCGAACACATAGAATTACACTGCTAACAAATACAAAATACATTATCACTTATTTTATTTTGGTTGCGCTGTAAGAAAAGGTTTCTTCTTTGTGAATACAAAATACATTATCACTTATTTTATTTTGGTTACGCTGTAAGAAAAGGTTTCTTCTTTGTGAATACAAAATACATTATCACTTATTTTATTTGTATTGCACTGTAAGAAATGTTTTCTTCTTTGTGAATACAAGATATGGTATCACTTATTTTATTTGTGTTTATTTTAGAAATTTTTAATGGGTTTATCTTTAATCAATTGAACCGCATGCTAGTGGTTTTTATGTTCTTTATTTGCATTATTATTATTTATTATTATTACTCTAATGTATAACCAATTGATCACTTATTTTAATTCGTTTGGTTATTTTACTGTCCTTTATTGTTTCTTATCATTTTTGTTCCTTTTTTTTATATATATTTGGTATCATTTAGTCTGAAGAGTGTGGCGTTAAAGTTATTCCTCTAGAGATGACGCCAGTCACTCCGGCGCCGTCTGAACTTACCAACAATGGTGTCGATCCTACCGATCCCGATCTATTAAACGATCGTCTGGTAAGTGGGCAACAATAAGTCGTTCCCCCTACACCTAATAAAAACACCAACACTTTGCAAGTGGTGTATTAGTGCATGATTTATCGCTAATAATTAAGAGGTCATTCACCTTCACAATGATGTAAAACAATGGTCACTCTGCTTGAGAGGTGTTCTTTAACGTTTTCGTCAATTATTGTATTCGTTTTCGTGATACATATCTCGAATACCATAGGATTCGAGGTTTACATCTCTATTTTTAATACGTTTTCGGATAGTGATGTAGTTCATATTGATACATTTTAAAGAAATATATATGTATGTTTAAGTATTTGAACTTTTGAAGGTCATCTGTATTTTCAAGGTATTTGCATGAATGAACAAGCCTATTTTAAACATGTGTTTTACATAATAATTTATTTGGAGGAATTTCAAACACTAATCAATTACCTCGACTTACACATTGGTAAACACATTCATTTATTTTAGATTTCAGTCTCATTATGAGCAATAAGAAAACATTTTCCGCGATTTTAATCGCAGTTTAAAATATATTTTCACTTAGCATGTTTGTTTCTAATAATTCTAACTTTTAAAACTTCTCTATAATTTCACTTCGCACCTCTCATCATCCCCTCCACAAACACTTATTTTAAAATTTAGTTTTATGATAATGCAGTTGGAGCATCGATTTCCTCAGCTATTAGACAACCCGCATGACATCACGGCAATCATGGTTGACTATGTCTCTAGGTGACGGCGCTTCAGTCCATTATCGTCGTTTATTATTTTATTCTAAAAACATTAACTTAATTTATTTTTAAATTGTTTTTTGTACTTTAAAGCACTTCTCTTGTTATTATCTAGAGTCATTTATTAGAAAATTGTATTGAGTTTTATTTTATTTTATTATTGCAACATGTTTAATCACCATTGGTTTAGTTGTTTAATATTGCAATATTAAATGTTGTACATAGCACATTAAACGCACGGCATTTAACTGCAATCTCTCTTGGTACAGTTTTACTGCTCCATAGAGAAAATTTTGTAATAGTAAAATAGTCAACATTGATATTAGTTTACGTGCTGCCGAACTAAAAAGTGTAGATTTCTAAAATTGTGCATGTCTGTAGCCTACCTAAAGCTAGAGCAGAAACGGTTTAGTGGATTTCTTTCAAAGTTATGAATTATGATTATCCGTTAAGTTAAATCATGACTTTGATTATATATATAAAACTAAGGGTAGTTTAATGATAACTGATTTTTAACATATTTAAATTGTTCGAAAATGATTTTAACAATTTCACTCAAAATGGATATTTTGGGAGTACTTTCCTTGATAAATGAAATTGTATATTTGTGTTGTCTTTTTAACTATAGTATTTTGATGATGACTTGTTTTTGAAAATCCAATTTTTTTATTAGCTTTACACTTTTGTTCAAAATGTATAACTGAAGAGAGTTTCTTATGAGTAAAAAACTAATAGGTTTGTTTTTCTGATGAAAACTTATTCAAAGGTGGTTCACTAGTAAAATTGTTTTGAAAAGTTAGTCCCATACTATAGTAGAACGTATGAACAATTTACTTATACGATTTATTTATTTATTGTTTTAACTTCAGCAATTATAAAATTTGTTTCAAGAAAAATTTAAAATATACACCCTGCTTAGTTTAAGATGTTTTAAATTTATAAAGATATTTCAATAACCAAAATTAGCTAAATTTGTACAATTTAATAAATTTATCAAAAAAGGGATATTATATCTCACTAAATCTCACTCCTGGCATAAATTAATACTAGATATTGATATGTGATTTAAAATGATTATTGATAGAGAGTGATTATTGTATTGACTGGCAAACCCAATGGAAAGATACCATTTGGAAGACTTGAACGCGGCTGGTAGGATAACAGTAGAATGAACCTGAAAGAGATAAGATGTGATTAGGTGGACTGGATAGAGCTAGCTCAAGATAGGTATACGTACTTTTGTAAGTGCAGCAATGAACTTTCAGGTTCCTAATGCCATATCATATGTGAGAATTGATAAGAGAGATTTTTTAGCAACGGTCTAATTAAATTTAAAATATTTGTTTTATGTGTCAAATTAGGTTTCATTTCGATATCTTACATTATTAAATGATATTCTTGATGTTTAAGAAATAAAAAATATTTTAGTAAGAAGTGTACTTCTTTCGTTCCAATAAGATTATGCTTATTTCAAGGGCGTCCTTTCAGAAGTGGTTTGTGTCTCGGTGTATTGAATATACCATATGCAACTGTTATTGTATTTTACATCTACTCATTCACACACTTTTTTAAACGAACAAAGTTGTAAAAATGAACACCCTAACTAGAGACGTTTATTGTAATTATAGTGGTTTGGCAATTTGTTTAAAATATGAAGGGACTGTGTGCCTTGTTGCCGATACAGGACGATATGACGAGGAAGCGCGAGTCCTCACTTGCTACCACCTGCGCCTGCACCGCAGCTACAAGCGATATGTTGAGAATGTATGCCTTGTTTCAGGCGCTGGACGAGATGACGAGGAAACGCGAGTCCTCGTTGAGGCAGCACTCTTTCTTCCAGCTGCGCGTGCACCTGCGCCGCGGCATCGACCTCGTGGCGCGCGACAAGGGTGGTGAGTTTCCACCCGCTTCATCCCACCTTGCTACCACCCTGATCTTGTACGACAGACGAGTGTGAAGCTGGGTTCAGGGGGAAAAGAAAACCACCCCTTAGTACCATCAACTGATCCCCATTGATATATCCTATATCGAGCAGTATGACGGCCAAATAATTGTTTAGCAACTCCAAAGCTATTTATTCAAGGTGGGCTGGAAGGAAACATAAGGTTGCAGCCATACTGGTGATATGGTCGCCGCGAAAAGAAATCCGTTGCGACCAGGACACCCGCATGCAATTCCTTGTAATATATTACATATACATATTACATTATATTGAATACAGTCTAGTGACAGTGACTTGGTCGCAAACGTTAGTAACGTTGAGCCTTCCATATAAATAGTATTGATTGACGTTTCGGCAACCTGGTTGCAACGTTTAGTGATCCAAGGTCACTCACGTTTCCGACCAAGTCGCTGTCGTCAATTAGGGCCACCCTCATTTACAACCATGCATTGCGTTCTAGCTTACAGGTCACGGCGTTTTTATCGCTGTGACCATGTCGCCAGAATGGCCGTAGCCTATGTATGGTAAGACCGTCTTTTGTTCATATTTTTTAATGAAATAAAACCATTTTTGGACTAAATTAATTTAATTATGGTTCAGTAGATATGTTAAGTTGCTTTTTTAATTACAAAAAGGAATTTCAACAGTTCTTGAATACTTGTTATGGGCATCACAAAATTTGTACAAGACTTCTTAGCTTCATTTTAAAAGTTTCTTAGATGCTGCGTTGCTTATAGCAAATATTCAATAACTGTTGATATTACAATATGTAGAAAAGTAAACTAAATTTAACTGAAGAAATATTTGATTAGAATAATTATCGGTGATAAAACTGAAAAAAACGTGGATTAAAGATAGATTCACAAAAAAAAGCTATGCCTTGCTATACCACGCTATGTTTTTCCGATTGCTGGCTGGGAAATTTTCCCATCTCCCATCTTAAGCCATCTTGCGTTGCGCATGCGCATAGCTCAGCCTGTGCTAAGTGTTGAACAGAAGTAGGTCTGGATTGTTGTAAATAACCAAAGAAGTGTTGAAGTTTTATTCACAGTTTGTTTCTCGTTTATTTAAGTGATATTATATTTAGGTTTTATATTTAATAAATGTTTTTATATTAAAATGTAGTCGTTAATTGAACCAGTCAAACCTCCGCTTCCTACATTTTCTTCCTCTCCCAAAATATTTTCTTCTTCCAAAACAGCTGCTAATAGCAGCAGCTCTTCTTCCTCAGTACTATCATCTGAGCTCACACAAGACATGTTTTGGGAACGCTATAACTAAACTTCACCGGAGCAGACCTGAAAGAAACAACACTGAATTCAGGAGGGAAAAGAGGGGCCATCGCTTAGCTAAGCTATGCTAAGCTAAGGTTTTGTCAGTTTGGTTTCACACACATTTCTAAGTTAAGCTATGGTTCCTCTTTCCCCTCCTGAATTCACGGTGGGTTTTTTCTGGTCTGCTCCAGTGAAATTAAGCTATGGCATTCTCCAAAATTTCTTCTTTGAGTTATTAACAGCTGTTTTGGAATAAGAAGAAAATGAAGTCTATGGAGATTTTACTTGTTAAATTAACGGTTCAATTGTAATATTAAAGCCCTTATTAAATATAAAGCCTAGATATGTTCAACAGACCAGCACTGCGTTTGTTCAACACATAGTCTAAGCAGCTCTATGGGCATGCGCAACTTAAGATGAATCAAGATGGAAGATGGAAAAAAAAAATCCTGCCAGAAATCGGAAAAAAAATAACAAGTCATAGCTTTCTGTGTGAGCCAACACATTTAAATACATGGCCTGCTATTTTTCTATACCGTTAGCAAAGCTAATCCTAGCTTAGCTTTGAGTGTGAACTGGCCTTATCTCGCGTCCCCCTTCATCCCACCTTAATAACAACCTGAAGTTTTGTGTTTTTTACTGATGTCTTCTTGCTCCGTCGTATTCTATTGTCTCTATCCTCGACCCTAGCACGCTCTCACCTCTCATTCAGCCATTCAATGCAACTTCTACTGCTACTGCACGCAGGAGTGTTAGAGGGAGAAGGTTGAAATGACCTATTTATACACTGATAGGCCTGCATCCCTTAGTTTGGCGCACGCGGACGTTGGGTTTGGGTGATCTACGTCTTATCTCCCTCCCTCTTCTACTTTTAGTTCGTATTATTTCCACATAGTTAATTAATCTCTTATTGATTTCTCATTTGAGTCCCAAGTTAAGACCTCCAAACGCATGGAGTCTGGCAAACTTCACAAACTTACGGAAACTGTGTTCTTGATTATTTGATTTCAAAATGTATTAATTTAAGTTATTTAGCATTAACTTTATGAACTGATAATGATCCGTGATGTCTGTGATACACCAGATCTGTATCTCGGTTTACAGAAAGATTAGTCGGTACTAAAGTACAGTTTCCAGGGGACGCCTGACATCTTTTCCGTGAAGTCTCTTTCCATGTCCCGATTAGATGATGGGATGATGATAATGAATATGATGGGGGGGAGTGAATGAAGATCTTAACTAAACTTAATATAAGCCTAACTAACCAGACTCCGGTGACCAAGGAAATTACTCTCCTTAAAACAAATTACCCGGTAACAGCCGGAAATCGAACCAGGGATCTTTAGGTCAACAGCCAGGGGCACTGACCACAAAACTATGAAGCCAGTTTATGAACCGATTAATTATGTACGCACACAAATTACATACAAACTAACTCAATTCTATAACAGACAACACCCAATATACCAGCAATCAATTCATCACCCTGATTTATTAAGAGATGTTTTTCTGCCAAGTCGGAAATCGAACCCGAAAACTTTCGCTTAATAGGGAGACGCTCCAATGACTGAGCTAATGATTTGGCTATTAGCCGTGCTTGTTTTATGAGTATTGTATATTTCTACATGTGTACACGAAAACACGTGTAGAAATATACACTACTGGATAATAACATTCGTGTGAGTATGTGACCTAGGAAATGATGGAATCATTGGAGTGGCGCCCCCACAAGTGGTTCAATCCATCAACCACGTACGTTTAGCAGCCAGTTGACCTTATCATGATACTCATACACGCATTCAACACCACTCAAGTGGAGCTATCAAATGATCCCACAAGTGGTTCACTCCAACAACCACGTACGTTTAACAGCCATCCTGATAATTATCCACGCAGTCAACATTATGAGGGGGTCGGGGGAAAAACCTCGTACATATATTTTTTAACACTGCCTCTTACTACCCGTTTGGGTTATATGCCTGGTTTTCCGTTGACAAGAAGGCCAGGGTTCGAATTCCAGTTGGATGTTCTGAGGGTGATTTTTCTCAAGTGGTTTCTTACTCTCCCTTCATGCAAATTCGAGTAAGTTTCCTCAAAAATCTACCCTCATCATCCTTAACATATTGTTGTAATTAAAATATGTGCGCGTAGCCCGAATGGTTTGTGAGATTCGGTGAAAATTAAGCAGGATTTAAGTGTAAGACAGTAATAGGCAAGAAGTAATTGTTTTAATTTTATTTTATAAATTTTTTTAAAGTCAGGTTTTTCTGTTTCAGTAGATTACGTAAACTATAAATATCAGTGTTATATCCTTAGTGGTATTCTTAGGCTAGTCGTCCACTGGCTGCGTTTTTGTCAGAATTAATTCGTCAGAAATCGGAAGAAAAAATTCGTCAGATTTTGCATATATGGTATCGTCTACTGGAAACGATTGTATCAGACGCGAATCAGTCACCCACGATTTCATTTCAGGAAACAATCGTAAAATGGAAAATATAATTACTTTGGAAAATGCGTATTTAGTTAGAAGGCGACTGAATCGAAATAGAAGAAATTGTTGGACTAATAATATATTAGCGAAAAGGAATACATTGGGAGAATTCAATCATTTATTTGATGATTTAAGAGAAGACAAAAAAAAGTTTTTCGATTACTATCGAATGAATCAAGATACTTTTGAATATATTTTAAATGCCATTAGTCCATCAATAATTAAATTTTCAAATTTTCGTGAAATCATTCCACCAGAAGAACGTCTCAGTGTGACTCTAAGGTAAGTTATACAATAGTTGCAATAATACACTTTGTTTAATTTTATTCGTAACTATATAAGAACTACATTGTAGCATCATTGAAATGTGAAAAATACTGTTGTAGAGGCTGATTTTGCAATTGGGTATTTAAATGTAAAGAGGTTTCATTGTTTGTTAAGGATGCTGGAGATGGCAGTGGTGTGGATGTTGATCCTTCAGTTAAATAGTTTGACGATACACTTGGAGGTCCCTGAGAAGCGTATACTAACGGAACTCTTCCCTGTGAATGCGACATCCTGAATGCAAATTCTTCTTCTTCAATAAATATTTGCTGCAGTTTATTCCTAACTATCAGTTTTCGGTTATTCGGCACGCTCTTTAGATAAGGCAGGAGACTAATTAAAAACTGGTACTCACTATCTTCCTTCATTTTATCACTTTCAGAAAATATTTTGAGCTTGGCCTTCTCTATTTCAAGGAATTGGTCATCCACAGATGTGTATTTCTTACGATGTATGGTGCTAAAAAATTAGTTTTAAAATTAACTTTTTTTTATTCTCCACTATAATTTGTTTAATTTGCGAAAGAAAACTTTACAAGTTTTTCTTCACATTAAGTTTCCTACATTTATAGACATCAGGATTATACTTTTGCAATTCGTTAGTTGCGCTTTTCTCAATAAGTTGGTGTTCAAAAATAGTTTAAATTTACTTCTATTTTTCTTTTCTTTTTACTATTTTGAATGTTTTGGTATATTTTAATGTGCAGGGTGAAAATAAATTTCTTTTTTCTTTATAATTGGATTGTTTCGTTTTCTTAGGAAAATGATTATTTTGTTTAATTGTTTGTTTTTGTGGGTAATTTTAAAGATAAAATAACATTTTAATTAATTTAAAAATAAATTGAGATGATTGTATATGAATCCAACAAATATTACATTTTCTAGATGAATTATTATATCGTCAGGCTTAGACAATATTACAGAATGAAAAAATTAGAAGCTGTATAATTGTTTTTAATATTGTGCATAAAGGGTGATTTTTGTTGTTGTTGAAAATCACTTAGTAATCTCTTTCAGAATGCTACATTATATAGCTCTGGAAGCGTTACAGGAATTTAGAAATCCTGCATTATTTAAGTAGTAGTTTAATATTTTTAATGTCTTTTTCACTATAATGTCGAAAGCTATTAACAGGTTTTTAACAAGTTAAAAATTCCATGTTCAAAGGTTTTCAACGATTGTTTACACAAAAATTGGTATTTTTGAGATTGGAGTAAAACGTCAGGAACCTAGATCTAATGTTCCTTTATAAAACAGTCATGTTTTGATAGGGTCACAACAGAAAATGTAAGATAATTCGGGATTGTTTTATTTGGTTATATGTAAATTATAAATGGTGCTATTTTTACAGTGGTAAGTAGCCATCAAGACCTGTCCTCGAAAGGAAGAGAGGAAATGAAGTAGATAGGCTCCACCCTATTTTACGAGCACCCACTGCTTACGCCCCCAATTGCCTTAAAAAATATATATATTTTAAATTCATCCGCGTCTAAACGGTTCAGTGTCCTATTAATAACATTAAGTTTTATTCTACCAAGTAGAAAGATTTTGTAAATAAATTGGAAGAGTTTCAGATATTACAATATATTGGTTTATCGTAGGTTACACCAATGTATTCACCGAAATTGGTACAACGCGTATTTATGTCCACTAAAGTAGGGTAGTTTGGAAGTCAAGACGTTAAAAACAGTAAGCTCTGATCCAAAATTGTCTACAGCCCATTTTCAAGGAGGTAATCCCATTCTGAGAAACTGGCCTTTACCATTTGTATTACTTTAGTTTACCAGTTGGCCTTTATTAAAATTTAGAAAAACCGTTTCTACTACTTTATATTATCACTAAGCCTTTATTAAGACTTAGAATAACAGTTTGTATTACTTTATCTTACGACTAAGCCTTTAATAAAATGTATAACAACTGTTTATACTTCACAGTATAGCAGTTATTTGTTTCATTTATTTTTTATGAAGACCTGGAAGAGCTGTGTCGGCTAAAGTACGGCACTGAAAGGAGTAAACAACTTGCGGAAGTTTGTTTAATACCACTCTGGGCCCGGTTCATTGGCTGAATGGCCTCAGGTACGTGTTAAACTGGCCTACTGATGTCGGGGATATCAGGGTTTGAACCTGGTCCGCGCTACCGAAGTTTTTTCTCTTAAATGGTTTCCTACTCTCTTTAGATGTAAGTGCGGGTATATGCGTATAACCTGAACAGGTAGTAAGACGTGATAAAATAAAAGTTTTATTGAATGCAAAACCAGAGCTTGCGACTGCACGAGAGTAAATTATCTAGGTGGTAGCTTTCCCTTTACCGATCGAGATGTGTTACTGTAGAGAAAGCTGTCATAATATGACAAAAAGAGCCATTATGGAGATGAATCATTCAGATGATGCATATTAAAACAGATAGGGCACAAACTTTGCTAAATGAAATGAACAAATATGTAACGGAAAAGTATTGAGGAATTTTACATCTCTCTTTCAAATATAATTTTACTTTCATCAGACCCGCCTCGGTGGCGTAGTTGGCTAACGCTAACTGCTGAGGACGGGGAGATCGAGGTTCGAATCTTGGTCGGGTGAACTGGGGGCCGTTCTTCCTCAATGGTTTTCCACTCTCCCCCCACGCAAATGCGGGTTCACTTCCTCTAATTCAACCTTCCCAATTCCTAAGCCATTAGAGTAATTAGTACTTAAAGCGTATAACCCGAACGGGTAGTAAGACGCGGTGCTAAAATATTATTTTAATAATTTAAATCTGATTTAAATGTGTATATTTATTTAACACCCTGTCTAAATTAACATTTTATCATAGCAGTTGGACACTAAGACCCAAATTGATAGGGATTAAGTTACTATTCTAATGCAATCGAAAAACAGCTTTGCTAATTTTCTGATGTACCGTACCCCTTCCCTAGAAACAACTGCCCCCCTTAATATTGTATTGTCGTTTTATCTGTTTGTTTTCAGGAACTAGCGACCCTTACGTCAAGTTCAAAGTGGGAGGCCGCTTGTTGTACAAGTCTAGAACGATCTATCGAGACCTGAACCCCGTGTGGGAGGAAACCTTCACCATACCCGTCGAGGACCCCTTCATGCCAGTTCACATCAAGGTGACTGTAAGACAAGATTGGGGTATAACTGGATCTTGTGTGACAGGAAATATTAATATATATAGTAATTTTCTCAAATAAAATTGTTTCGTAGCTGTGGGATATTTTCATTCTTATTATTTTTCCATACAAATTTTAAGTGTTTTGACTTTTTAACATTAAAAAAAATTCTTCTCATATTTATTTATTTTAAATTAATGAAAATTTCCTATATAAAGTATTTATTCGTATAATATATTCATGTATGATATTTATATATATATATGTATATACATCCATTTATATATATGTATATGCGTGTATAAAATATCTATATAGGTCTACATACGCGTGTGTGTGTGTGTGTGTATGTGTATGTGTATGTGTATGTGTGTATATGTGTATGTGTATGTGTATGTGTATGTGTGTATGTGTGTATGTGTGTATGTGTGTATGTGTGTATGTGTGTATGTGTGTATGTGTGTATGTGTGTATGTGTGTATGTGTGTATGTGTGTGT
>CABFVX010003972.1:37931-52072 GCA_902151425.1 Timema shepardi | reverse complement strand
TGTATGTATGTATGTATGTATGTATGTATGTATGTATGTATGTATGTATGTGTGTGTGCGTGTATGTATGTATGTGTCCATGTGTCCATGTGTGCGTGTTCATGTATGTGGAAAGATTCCAGTTTTCTCTCTCTTTAATTCCTACGTATGGATCTATGTGGCGTGGAAAAGGTTCGAACTGTTGACCACGCAGTTAGCAAGTGAAGAGAGGAGTCCCAGGGACCGGGACCACAGAACGTCGCTCTGACCACGAAACCCGTCCGTCCGTCCATCCACCCCCCTTTTGTTCCAACTGAATTCCAATTATCCAACGGGCAGGCCTCTTTTTACTCTCCGTATTGAGGGGTTGAGGGGGGTACGCGGATAGCGCAACGTGTTTGTTTTCAACATGGCCGCCAACTTTGTGAGGAAATCCTGGGTTAACTTCCCTGCCATATGTACTAATTAGAGATAATTAAAGCCATGACTTGAAATGTACATACAGTTCGTGTGAGTGGATTCACCGTCTGAAGAATTAAAATTAATGAGCACAAACATGGTCTACTATTTTTTTATCGAGTTATCTTACACTTATACAGTGTGTTCGGAAATTCACGGCCCAAATTGCACATTTAATTTGTTTGAACCAAGAGTAATTCAAAATCCCTGTACACTTACATCCGGAAAACTATGCTAATACCATTAAACTGTGTTCAAAGTTTCGGTGAACAGCGTAGGGAGAGCAAAGCTGTGCAAGCATGCGTGTACAACAGGTTGCATAGGAGTTAGGCGCTTGGCACTGAACAATTCAACGACATCTTGGAGCACGGTAGCAGAATATACCACAGTTAATAGTGAACAAAACACCAGTCCATCTAGAAATTATAATACAATCTGAGTGTCATCATTAACGGTCCTACACCATAGGAAGTGCTTGCCATTATTACATGTGCTTTGAAGCACGCCTAACTCTTATGCAACTTGTTGTACGCGCGTGCTTAAACAGTTTTGCTCTCCCTGTGTTTTCCGCTGAAACTTTAGAAACAATTGGTACTAGCATAGTTTTCCGGATATAATTGTACAGGAATTTTGTATTACTTCTGGTTCAAACAATCTATGTGTGCAATTTGGGCTGTGAGTTTTCGAACAACCTTTATAAATAGCTTCGTTTGCGTTTTTTTTAATTTTGAAATTGCCTTGAAAACCAATGAACAAGTTTAAACAGAATTTTCACTTATGACGGATGGACATAGGATATATTTTTGCTTGCCAAAACCAATAAAATCTACGATCCTCCAAAGATGTTTTCATAAAACGACGGGATAATTGGTGTATTCTCCTAATGAATGTAGCATTCGTTAATTTTATATTTAATTTATCGTCAGATCAACTGAAATTCAAATGATTAATCAAGGAATACATTTCAATTTTAAATTTAAAGAGATATTATATTTGTGTTATGTTGGTTGTTTTGTAATCACATTAAGAGCTAAAAAGGGTTTTTTATTTGTAAAAATAGATTAATAATGACTCAGGTAAAGTACAAACACATTATTACAGTTGATTTACATTTACATAAATCAGACTAGGATTATATTAATTCATAACGCCTAGCTAGAAGTAAATAATGAATAGCGTGCAGTTCACAAGTCATAATTAAAATACAACGATTTATAATCAAATGCATTAGTTAAACTCTTGAACTAAAATAATAGGATACTTTATATGGATAGAAACCAATCTTTTTTGTTCTGCACTTTAAGTTATTATTATTATTAGCACCGCGTCTTACTACCCGTTCGGGTTATACGCACTTACACTAATGTGTAATGGTAGGGTGATTGCGAGATGAAATGGAGGACCTACAGTTTAACGTGGAATCCGAACCATGGGGGAGGCCTGGCATTCCCCACATTCACAAGATGTATTGTCAGAGGTGAAGGAAGGGTTTGGTAATCAGATAAATTTGTGCCGGGAGCGAGGATTGAACTCCGGCCGCCAGCACAGAAGTCTGACACCTTACCCCTAGACCACCAGGTCACCCACTTTAAGGTCATTAAAAACTTATCTCAAGGGCTCACTCAATAAACAAGTTAATTTTTATCTTTTGTAAGATAAAATTAACATAATTAAAGTTGTCCTGTACTATAAAATGAAATGTTATCTTAATTTTGATCTAATTTTATTAATATCTGTACATATAATACAACTCTTAAGGTTCATCTGTGCATTATAATATGTTTGTGGAGTCTATTTCTTTGTTCCCTATTATAAACAATAATAGCACCAAATAATATATTTTTAAAGTTTTGGTCTGTTTGCCTATTTCGTGAATTTGTTGTGCTATCGTTTACTGTTTGGTGCCCAACATGCAGTACAATTTGGTTTGACGTGATAGGGTGATCGCTATATATTGCTTCTATCGATTCGCTTTATTTTTATTTCTTAGATAGCAATTTTAAACCATTTATTTTGGTGTTCATTTTTACAATTCTTTGACTCTATAGAGAGCCAATCTTGATACATGTACTACACCAATTTTAAACTATTTCTTTCGGTTACTTAACCATATAGTCGTTAATGTGTGTTGTCGTTTACATATAATAAAAACATTTCCTTTGACTCACATACGTATGAAAATGTGTTTTTGATAGTTTATATGATCCACTAAGGGGGGGGGGGCGGAAGGGTAAATCACTCGACTTAAAAGTGAGTATAGTATATTTAATGAACTAGAACTCTAATGGAAACGGAAAACATTGGAGGGAAAAGATAGCAACAATTTGTTTATCAATTAATGGACCTCTAGTTACAGAGTTGAACACGCTATTGCGATGTTTTATTTTGACTGGACGAAATAAATAATACATTCCCTGATTGAGCTAACCTGTTATAGTTTATATAAATATATATATATAATTATGTGACAATGGTAACTATACGCTAATCAATTTTATTAAATACTGCAGATAAATTATAGATAGAAATAGATAGATATAAATCTATATATATATATTATGCCCTTTTAAATTAATTATTTTCCGTTTATAGCACGTTTAACCTCAAAATAGAGAAAACACGAGATCATTTATAATCCTAAAGCTTTTTCAGAAAAATGGCTTTTGTTCATTTTTACCTTTCTTTATATATATAAAGGGGGGTAGGAGGGGTTGTGACGGATGACCCAAGTCAACATGACAGGTTGCGTCAGGTGCCTTGAAGAATTTCGATCAAATTTCCCGCAGAGTAAAAACCGTACAAGTGACTTAAACCATATCGACGGTTTGAATTAATTATAATCCAAGGAATCCTTCTAATTTGGCCGAAATATATTTATACCTCAAGGTGGGGTGGAATGGGACGCGGGAAAATGCAAGTGTTTTTGCAGTATTTATGGCAAAACATTCCTTTTTGCCAAAATAAATATTATTATTATCACCACATGTTACTACCCGTTCGGGCTATACGCACTTACGCTAATGTGTAATGGTAGGGTGACTGTGAGATAAAATGGAGGACCTACAGTTTAACGTGGAATCCAAACCACGGTGGAGGCCTGGCATTCCCCACATTCACAAGAGGGGAGCGGGGTAAACATTTTCTAAAATCAATGTAAAAACACCAGGTCAATATTTTAATCACAACTTCCATTCAGCTGCGAACCAGATCAAACCAGATAAAAACAGATCAAACCGGATCAAAACAGATCAAACCGGATCAAAACAGATCAAACCCGGTTCAACCAGATCAAGCCAATTCAGACCAGATAAAAACGGATAAAACCAGATCAAACCGGTACATACCGGATAAAACCGGTTCAAACCGGATCAAACCAGTTCTAACCGGTGCAATACAGATCAAACATGTTCAAACTTGATCAAACTAGTTAAAACCGGAACAAACCGAATAAAACCTGTTCTAACCTGATCAAACCAGATAAAACCAGTTCTAACTGAATAAAACCGGTTCAAACCATATCAAACCGGATAAAATAAGTTCAAATCAGGAAAAACCAGTTAAAACCGGATGAAACCAGATAAAACCAGTTTTAACCGGATATAACCGGTTAACCAGATCAAACCGGACCAAAACAGATCCATCCAGATCAAACCGGATAAAACCAGTTTCAACTGGATAAAACCAGTTCAAACCGGATAAAACCAGTTCAGACCGAATAAAACCAGTTATAACCGGATAAAACCAGTTCTAACTGGATAAAACCAGTTCAAACTGGATCAAACCGGATAAAACCAGTTCAAACCGGATAAAACCAGTTCAAAACCGGATAAAACCAGTTCTAACCGGATCAAACCAGATAAAACCAGTTCAAAACAGATATAACCAGTTCTAACCGGATAAAACCAGTTCTAACCAGTTCTAACCGGATAAAATCAGTTCTAACCGGATAAAACCAGTACAAACCGGATTAAACCAGTTCAAACCGGATCAAACCAGTTCAAAATGGATAAAACCAGTTCAAACCGGATAAAACCAGTTCTAACCGGATCAAACCAGATAAAACCAGTCTAAACTGGATAAAAACCAGTTAAAACCAGATAAAACCAGTTTAGACCGGATAAAACAAGTTCTAACCAGTTCTAACCGGATAAAACCAGTTCTAACCGGATAAAACCAGTTCTAACCGGATAAAACCAGTTCAAACTGGATCAAACCGGATAAAACCAGTTCAAACTGGGGAAAATCAGTTCTAACCGGATAAAACCTGTTCAAACTGGATAAAACCAGTTCAAACCGGATCTAACTTGATAAAACTAGTTCAAACCGGATTAAACCAGTTCAAATTGGATAAAACCAGTTCTAACCATATAAAACCAGTTCAAACCGGATAAAACTAGTTCAAACCGGATAAAACCAGTTCAAACCGGTTAAAACCGGGTCAAACCTGTTTCAACCGCATCAAACCGGTTTCAACCTGATCAAACTGGATCAAACCAGATCAAACCAGATCAACGTGCAGAGAGGGGAGAGGGGTCGGCGGTTATTTGTTTCAATCTATACATTGGGTGTCGTTAATCAAATATACAATACTTTAGGTAAATATTTAGTAAATTTCGTGGTGGTCTAATATTCTATAGCGTTATTATCACAACATATTGGACGGCCAATGACGAGAATATCGGGGTCCAAATCCCCGATAGGTGCATTGAGAGTGTTTCCACTCTCCCTCCACGCAAATGTTAGTGCACTTCCTCTAAATACAACCTTCATAATACTTGACATAAGCGTAATGAGTTCATTGGTGGACACCCCAAAAGGGTATATATTTTAGTTATTATTTTAGCCAAAAAATCTATTGTTACGTGGGGATAAAAACAAAATAGATAATTAGTAAAAATTTAGCTTCAGATTGTAGATAGTTCTTTTTTTTAGAAAAATATTTAAATGGCTTAGTTAGTACATTCTTTGACAACATTGTAGTAGGCCTACTTGTTTGTTTAATGACTTTTGAGTGGCGAGGGAAAGGAAAATCCGCACTAGAAATGAGATTGGACTGCATTTTTCTATTAGTTTTTTTTTCTCTCTCCTCCTCCTCCTCTGGTTTAAGCTGTCAGGAAAGCACGAACCACTCCAAGTTATTACATTTCTACAACCCGACAAACTTGCCTCGGATCAAATTGGAAGGATACTTTATCACTATTACTCTTTCTTTTATTTTTATCGATCATCTGAAAAATATATATATAAAAAATCTACTCCTTAATAACGCAACACACTTGCACTGAAATTAAATAATATAAAAAAAATTGAGTACATAATCTTACTACCCATTCGGACTCATGTACTAATTACTCTGATCTGTTAGGGATGAGTAAGGTTGAATTTAGAGGAAATGTACACGCCTTTTAGTGAAGGCAGAGTGGAAAACCAGTAAGGAAAAAAAGACCACCCTCGGTACACACTATCGGGATTCGAACCCTGATTTTCTTGTTATAGGAGGCCCGGTTTATTGCGAGAGTAACGCCTTAGACCATTTTACCACAGAAGCTGTTAATAATAAACACAATAATAATAATAATCATGTTTATCTCCACAACATCCTGACGTTATTTTTACCCTCAGCTAAACTGTGTTAAAACCAAATGACTGGTAAACTAAATTAAATTCCTTCTAGCACATTTAAAATTTAACAGACTTATTTAAATAAGGATATTTTTAACATTTGAAAAACATGTTTTGACAAAATTCATGCATTCATACGTCAATCCATGTGATCTGCAGCTGTGAAATTAATTAGAGGAAACACGCGTACATCAGTGTAGAGAGAAAACGTAGAAAACATAACATTCAATCATTAGATGGACAAAACGACTTTTGTGGAATTGAACCTCGATCTAACTGTCACCAGAGATCCAATCTATCATAGCAATGACATATTAAACAGTGTGGTGCTCAAACTAGGTATGCTAAATTATAGCATATTATTATTATTATTACTAGCACCGCATCTTACTACCTGTTCGAGTTATACGCACTTACTAATGTGTAATGGTAGTGCGATTGTGAGATGAAATGGAGGACCTACAGTTTAACGTGGAATCCGAACCACGGTGGAGGCCTGTCATTCCTCACATTCACAAGATGTCTTGTCAGAGGTGAAGGAAGGGTTTGGTAATCAGATAAATCTGTGCCGGTACCGAGGATTG
The DNA here is from genome assembly GCA_902151425.1 of Timema shepardi. Classification (NCBI taxonomy): domain Eukaryota; kingdom Metazoa; phylum Arthropoda; class Insecta; order Phasmatodea; family Timematidae; genus Timema; species Timema shepardi. The sequence continues at coordinate 45,428 of CABFVX010003972.1, read as the reverse complement.
AACCCCGGACCCACCAGCACAGAAGTCTGACACCTTACCCCCTAGACCACCAGGTCACCGATTATACTATAGTGTTCGAATTAATTGGGACAAAGGGAAAAAAACGATTTTTTTCTAAAATCTTAGCTTTTAATCATTACAAACCTTAAGTAGACTGATAAATCTCTATATTAGTATATAGTATGTCCTCCTTTAGCAGAAATGACCTCTTCAACACGTCTTGGCATTGACTCCACTAGTGTAGCGCACATGTTCTTGACTTCATCATCATGGAACCACACTTGTATAGCACTTTTTATCATTTGTTCTGTTGTCGTGCAATTCATCTTAGCTAAACGATTCTTGAGAATATGCCATAAGTTCTCAATGGGATCTAGGTCTGGTGAATTACCAGGCCAATCAAGCACTTTTATTTTATTTTCCCGCATAAAAGTCTGGACCAATTTCGAAGTGTGACAAGGAGCCAAGTCATGTTGAAATGTTCCATCAAATGTTTTCATGAATGGAACAATCCTACTGCGTAATATTTCTATGTATTTGACAGAATTCATCATGCCTTTAATAGGAACTAAGCTTCCAGTGCCATTTGTTGTGAAAAAACCCCAAAACATCTGTTTAGAAGGGTGTTTTACAGTCTGTTGGATATGATCTAGTCGCAGAGTTTCACCTTCACTTCGTCTAACTACACTTGATTTGTATCCAAGCACAAATAAATGTGTTTCATCACTGAAAAGCACCTTCTTCCAGTCGTTAACAGTCCATGATCGGTATTTTTTGGCCCATGCTAAACGTTTTTTCATCATTTTCTGAGTTAGAAATGGTTTTTTCATCGGTCTTGTTGCCTTACGACCAACTTCCAGAAGCCTTTTCCGTACAGTCGAGGTACTCACTTCAACACCATAATCCAATAAATCCCTTCTAAGGTCTGTGCTTGTCTTTCTTGGATTTATTTTGCTATTTCTTATTAGAATTTTCTCAGTTCTTGGAGTAGTTTTCCGTTTGCGCCCACATTTTCCTTTTCTTTTTGGAGACGATGATCTGGAATCTTGAAATGTTCTTAAAATTATTGAAACACTTGATTTGCCCACACCAATTGCCGTAGCTATATCTCTCACGGTCATAGAAGTGTGTTCATTAAGAGCAATTATTTTAGAACGCTTCCTCGGAGTATTATCCATCTTTGAACAAGCAAAACTAACACGTGATACACGGAACGCAAAATTATAACCACCAGCTGCCACACTGAAAGTCTCACAACTGATCTACTGATACACTAAAACCAGTCAAACAAGTAAATTACAGTCAAGGTCGATCCATCACACTGCCTCTAGCCAGATATAACCGGTTTCAGGTGGTTCGGGACATCACTGGTAATCACATATCAACTCAGACAAGGAAAACATGTTTGTCCCAATTAATTCGAACAGTATAGTAGCATATTAAATTAAGACGAAAAAATATAATATGTTGGGAAGTTCTTGGAATCGATCTGTTTACCTTGGACCCCGTAGTCAACCACTCGAGAGATATTACACTATTACAGATTATGGTCGAGTGGTTAGCATGATATCTCTCACCCAGCCTAAGTTTTTTACATATAATTTTTAATCTATAGGTTATAACTTCATTAGACTCTGCCGTGGGTCCAGTTCCTTTACTAGATTAGTAGTTTTAAAATGATTCAATCAGTTTGGATGAAACGTAGAAAATTCTGACACGTGATATTGGATTAAACGGAGCATCTAAATCGAATAAAGAAGGCTCCACTTTAACAATCCGACCAATGAATATAGTTGTAAATCTATCATCTCTTCTGCTCGCCGCTTCAAACGATCTGTCTAGTACGTCAGACTCGCGTTAGACTGAGCATCCTATTTCAGGGAAGACGAGGTTTTAATCTCGGACTGGTCATTAGGGGTAGTTTTGTAAATATGATTTCAAACTGCATATCTTACAGATGTGATTTAACAGTGCCGATTTTACAGATGTGATTTAACAGTGTAGATTTTACAGATGTGATTTCACACTGCATATCTTACAGATGTGATTTAACAGTGCAGATTTTACAGATGTGATTTCACAGTGAAGTTTTACAGATGTGATTTAACAGTGCATTTTTACAGATGTGATTTAACAATACAGTTTTACAGATGTGATTTAACAGTGCAGATTTTACAGATGTGATTTCACAGTGCAATTTTATAAATGTGATTTCACAACGAAGTTTTATAAATGTGATTTCACAGCGAAGTTTTATAAATGTGATTTCACACTATAGTTTTACAGATGTGATTTAACAGTGCAGATTTTACAGATGTGATTTCACACTGCAATTTTATAAATGTGATTTCACACTACAGTTTTACAGATGTTATTTAACAGTTCAGATTTTACAGATGTAATTTCACAGTGCAGTTTTATAAATGTGGTTTCACACTTCAGTTTTATAAATGTGATTTCACACTGCAGTTTTATTAATGTGATTTCACACTGCAGTTTTATAAATGTTATTTCACACTGAAGTTTTATAAATGTTATTTCACACTGCAGTTTTATAAATGTTATTTCACATTGCAGTTTTATAAATGTTATTTCACACCGCAGTTTTATAAATGTGATTTCACACTGCAGTTTTATAAAGGTTATTTCACACTGCAGTTTTACAGATGTGATTTAACACTGCAGATTTTACAGATGTGATTTCACAGTGAAGTTTTATAAATGTGATTTAACACTGCAGTTTTACAGATGTGATTTTACATTGCAGATTTTACAGAGGTGATTTCACACTGCAGATTTCACAGATGTGATTTCACACTGCAGATTTTACAGATGCGATTTCACTGCAGGATTCCACATTTTGTGAATTTTCCCTGTGTTTTTTTAACTATTACTTCTCCGGTTAAGTTCGGGTTGCACAAGACAAATAATGAAGAGGATATTTTAGTTTAAGGATTAAAATTTTAAATAACCCACGTGATTTCTATAAAAGGGTGTCCCAAATTAAACCGGCCCCAAAGGTAAACTCGCAGACAAATTCACAGGCATATAGACCCGTTTGATAGGCGGAGGTTCACTGACCTTGAATGATCACTGTTGCACGCATGCGCTGCTAGCGACAACAGGGGGAAACAGAAGCGCCGGTTAGTGGAAATACGCATACCTGCTGGTGGCGTTCATTTCGAGCACATGCTTTGGAGGCCGAGTTTATTTGGGACACCCTGTACAAACAGTGTATAACTTTCGCCTCCCTAAAACGATCCAATAATATCCTCCCTTGATCTGACCCTCATTATCTGGCCTTGGATCTTTGACCCCCGTTACAGGAAGCCATTCAATTACTCAAACGCTGATACAAACATTGTAAGTAATGACTTAATCCTTGATCAGACCACGTCCTTATTCCCCTTCACCCCCCCCCTCCCCGGGTATACCTTTATGATGGGTGGTCTCACCCTAAACACTTAGCTCTGGGTAAATGCCACCACTGCTTTGATAGAACAAATTACCCCCTTCAACCCCCTCACCCTACCAAGCCTTGGTTATTTCACACATGGAGAATTAGGAGTTGGGGGCTACAGGGGGTTAATAGCCCTCCTCCCATACCTTTGGCTGAGTGGTAAAGGGGTGGATATATAGTGTAGAGGACATGGGTTTATATAGAGGCAGTGCTTAGAATAATCTATATTTTGTTATTACTTATGTATTCTATGTCATTAAGTACTCGAAAGTTCACTACCGTACTTAAAAACGTACGTAATCTATACCTGTCTTGAGATAGTTATATCTAGTCCACCTCATTACATCCTATCCCTATCTTGAGCTAGTTCTATCCAGCCCATATCATTACGCCCTATCCCTATCTTGAGATAATTCTATACAGTCCATCTCATTACATCCTATCACTATCTTGAGCTAGTTCTATCCAGCCCATATCATTACGCCCTATCCCTATCTTGAGATAATTCTATACAGTCCATCTAATTACATCCTATCACTATCTTGAGCTAGTTCTATCCAGTCCACCTCATTACTTCCTATCCCTATCTTGAGCTAGTTCTATCCAGCCCATATCATTATGCCCTATCCCTATCTTGAGATAATTCTATACAGTCCATCTCATTACATCCTATCCTATCTTGAGCTAGTTCTATCCAGTCCATCTCATTACGCCCTATCCCTATCTTGAGCTAATTCTATCCATTCCACCTCATTTCATAATATCCCATTGTTGAGCTAGTTCTATCCAGTCCACCTCATCACACACTATACCAATTTTGAGCTAGCTCTATCCAGTCCACCTCATTACATAATATTTATTTCAGGTCCATTATATCGCTATCTTCCTATCTGCATTTAGGTCTTCCCAATGGTCTCTTCCCATTGAGTTTGTCAGTTAGAATCCAGAACAAGGTTTTAGATATTACTATTCGAACTGCATGTCTTGTCCACCTTAATACACGAGACTTTGTACTCATCACAAGACATTGTTAAAATAATATAGTGTGTAATTCATCATTATGTAAGCTCCTCCACGCCCCAGTAGCTTCATCCCTTTATGGACCAACTAGCTTCCTAAGAACCTTGTTTTGCACCCCCTAAATTAGTTTTCGTCATGTAAGGTAAGAGAACATGTTTCACACCTGTAGAGAACAACCAATAAAACTATTGTTTTTTATATTATGAGCTCTATTTTGTTATTCACTTTAAAATATATTTTTTATAGTAATATAGAACATTTCACATTGGTTAAGGGTGTACTAGTGAGAATTATTGAAGATTCTCACTGATATTTTCATCGTTAGTGAAATATTTATTGAAGTTTAAATTACTATAATCTCAATAAATTCATTAAAACAGTTTTTATAGCAATGCAAATTCCAAAAAAGATTCCCAACTAGAGCCGAGTAGAACGAGCGGACTGCACTGAAACAATTTTACTGGCTCAGAACTCGTCACGTGACCACCTGATTGATCGTATTTTTTTTTTCTTGGTGTGAAAGAATCTACTTATATACTTTAAAAAAACTTTTTTTTTGCCGCAAATTTAATTAAGCATGTTCATAAGGAGTCCATCGAGTTGAGTAGAAACTATACATTGGTGATATTTAATTAGTGTGAATTTATTTGCATTTACAAATTATTAACACACCAAAAGGGAATATAAAACAGACCAAAGGAGTTTACGATCTTGTCCTGCGTGCCTACTGGTGAGTCTTAAGGGATTTTTTGTTTTAAATTTTAGAGTACGGCATTACTGATCGGGAGAGAGATGATTACCAGTCCATTCGCCTGTATGTAGACTACTTGCTTTGCTTTGTTGGGGGCTCCACCCACTGATTACACTATGGCCCTATGTTACAAGTTGTGCCATAGCGAAACCATGAATGGTAAGTTTGCTACCTCTCAATGTAAACGAAGTGAACATATTTTTGAAAAGGTTTAATAGGATGAAAGACATTTGGAACCATCTAACGGGAAAACTCCCAAGGTACTTCCTGGAATGACGTCATCAGGAATAAGTTCATAGCTCACGGGACTAGATCTCACATTGAAATATGGAATATTCCAGATTTACGAGTCATGATTGGGAAAGCCAAGTTGAGCATATGATCCTGAGAAATGAAGATGGTGTTAAAAACCTTGGATATCAGCCAGGGAAAATGAGTTTAGCTCTAAATTCCATCCGATATTTCATCCACTGGCAGATGGTCGCCACGAATTCACAATAAGCGAGAGTTATTTCGCTCTTCTTTGATACCTATTTTTGTTTAAGGTGCTTCTTTATTCTTTGATCGTAATCAAAATAGATCTGGGCATTTGTATTTTTTTATTTATCATTGAGTTTTTTAATTTAAAGATTTTTTATAGGTTTCTTCATGAATATTTTTCTGTAGAAGTTTTTTAAAAAAATATCTAATTTAAATTATTAGTTTTATTTTGGGCCAAATTTTTAGCATTTTAATTGTGTTTTAATCTATCGTATAGAGGACGTTTTTTATTTGTAAAAATTGTTTTCCTCAAGATAATGGTGGCTGATGTTTTAGTTGCCCCTGAAATATAAAAAGTGTGTGTTACAATCCTGTACCCGGGAATACAGCCCAAACAGTTTAATGAATTTCGTTCAAACTTGGAATTTAGATGTTTTATGGTCTCAACTCAAAGCAAACATTTTATTTGATTATAACCCTAAAAGTTAGGATATTCTATTATTATTATTATTATTATTAGCACCGCGTCTTACTACCCGTTCGGGTTATACGAAACTTACGCTAATGTGTAATGGTAGGGTGATTGGGAGATGAAATGGAGGACCTACAGTTTAACGTGGGATCCGAACCACGGTGGAGGCCTGGCATTCCCCACATTCACAAGATGTCTTGTCAGAGGTGAAGGAAGGGTTTGGTAATCTGATAAATCTGTGCCGGGACCGAGGATTGAACCCCGGACGCCAGGACAGAAGTCTGACACCTTACCCCTAGACCGCCAGGTCACCCCGGGTATTCTAATGATGACTTATTTTTGAAAAGTTGATATTTTCCCAAAATGACTGGCGATTTTGGTCAAAAATTGATATCTAGGTAGTGTTTGACCTGGTGTGTAGAATCGTGTTCTTGTTTTTTTTTGAGACAAAATATTTAAATTTGAGTTAATTGGGTTTTTAAAGACATTCGACTCAAAATGGCTTATAAACGCTAAGTATAGCCATAATTACGGAACCAACGTTGAAGGTAAAGTGGTTATTTGTTGTTCGGATCGAAATTCAATTAGTATTAATTGAAATGGAAGCATTAACCTTTAAACAAACCGCTTGAAGAAGAACTAATTTAAGTAAATATATCAGAAATAACTTGTGGATAAAAGGTGGGGACTTCAATATGGATGATTGATATTTAGTCTTTACTGTTATAATCAGGTATGATAGCACTAAATAAACTATTCAGGTATTGATACTTCATAAAAACTACTCTAACATTATTCAAACCATTTTTATTTCTCAATAAAATAAAAACAAATATGCTACGCGATTATTTGTTGTGAAAACCTACAGATGACCAGGGATGCCAAAAATTGTCAATTAAATAGATTAAAGCTATAAACAATGAAACAAGTTAATTGTTAAATTAATATATTTGTTTAGTATTTAGTAAAAATTAATCTGTATAAGTTACAAGTATCTATAAACAATGAGGTAATAACTTTTAAAATAAATCAATAGATTTAGTTTATCCAAGGTCAACTTATTCACGAATCATTTCACACAACCCTTTATGTTGTCGCTTTTTTTTATTTATTTTTTTTCAATCACAGCCAATCCTAGCACAGCTCGTTTCATAGGATCAAAATCCCATTTTTCAGAAGAAGACAAAACAAAAAAAAATCTCAAACCGTTTCCACGGTTGCCTCATTCATCTTTAGCCTCCAACACCTTCCAATTCTCTCCTAACCAACTTCTTCCTCCGTCTTTCTATAACATTCTCTTCTTTTTTTTTTCCT
>CABFVX010003972.1:20445-37886 GCA_902151425.1 Timema shepardi | reverse complement strand
TCACAGCCGATATACCCTCCTCTTTCTCTTAACCTAAAGACTATTATCCCAATTTATTTCCGTACACTCCAATGCATTTATAACACATCTATGGTCGCTACGTGCGATAATGTGGGTTTTGCTCTGAAAATATAATCTACGGTTCCTAAAGAGCCTTAGTTTGTAATAAAACAACACGACTTACAAGCTAAGTTGAATGGAAACATCGTTTAACAATACGGGGGGTGTTTGAAGATAGGAAATATCACGGTCTAAAGTTAAATCTGCTTCGATTCAACTTTCGACGCACCCACCTCGGTGGCGTAGTTGGCTAACGCGTTAGTCTCGTGTTGTACTAGACTGCTGAGGACGGGGAGATCGAGGTTCGAATCTCGGTCGGGTGAACCGGGGGTGGTTCTTCCTGAATGGTTTTCCACTCTCCCTCCACGCAAATGCGGGTTCACTTCCGATAATTCAACCTTCCCAATTCCTAATCCATTAGAGTAATTAGTACTTAAATCGTATAACCCAAACGGGTAGTAAGACGCGGTGCTAAATATTAATAATAATAAACTTTTGACACAATAATTTCCTGATTCTCACAACATTTTTAGGTTAGAAAAAACACATATATATGCCTATATTATAAACATATTGGATATATCTCACAAAATATGACATATTTAAACTTATTATCACCATCTTCGGTGGCCGCATGGTCTAACGCGATACTCTCATGTTAGACTAGACTGCCGGAAACGGGGATATCGGGGTTTGATCCCGGTCAGTTGTACTGAGTATTTCTGTGTTTGTTTTATCTCACAGAGTGTCTTACTACCCGTTCGGGCACTAATTAAGCTAATGGTTTTAAAGATTATGAAAGCTTTATTTAGATAAAGTGCACCCGTATTGGCGTGGAGGGAGAGTGAAAAGCCTTTTTTTTAAATTACTTCCATACTCCCAACTGAGATTCGAACCTTGATCTCCCCGTAAACGGCAAACTAGTCTACTGTGAGAATAGTGCGTTAGACCACGTGGTTAACTAAAGGTTTTTTCCCTTAAATGGTTTTCTACCATCTCTCTATGTCAATGCGGGTTCACTTCCTCTAAATTCAATATTACTCATTCCTACACATTAGAGTAACTAGTACTCATGCGTTTAATCCTAAAGGGCTGTAAAACGTGGTGTGGAGAAAATAATGATCCCTAGAAAAAAATAAAATATATTTTTTTGTGTGTGAGTTTTGTCCTTTATGTATTTGATAGCTCATAAATATTTCTCTAAAAGGTCGTTGTAAGAGATCTCTATTCCCCCTCCGTGTAAGATGATTCAGAAATACCAAACAATTAAACAAACGACTGCTGTATATTACAAACAATGAAACAAACGACTGCTGTAAATACCAAACAATGAAACAAATGACTGCTGTAAATACCAAACAATGAAACAAATGACTGCTGTAAATACCAAACAATGAAACAAATGACTGATGTAAATACCAAACAATGAAACAAAAGACTGCTGTAGGTACAAAACAATGAAACAAACGACTGCTGTAAATACAAAACAATGAAATAAACTACTGCTGTAAATACCAAACAATGAAACAAATGACAGCTGTAAATACCAAAAGTTTCGGGTGAATCCCTTTACGAGAAAATAAGGCTTTAAGAAGACAGCGAAAAAAAAACAATATGGACGAAAGAATAACAAAATTAGTGTTGGCAGAAATAAGTGGTCCATTTCGTGTCTAAATTCATTAGAAACAAATTTTATGAGTTACCCATTCTATTATATATTTTTCAAACATTAGCTATTATATTTTCTCAAATGTATAAACTACAGAAAATAGGTTTTATTCACTGAAATAATCGATGTAAGGATTTAACTAGACCTATACCACCGAGTGAACAAAAACATGGTGATGAACTTTTTTATTCTGTGTATATGCATATGTTCTTATTAGATTGTAAACCCACGGTTCAGTCTGATGTATGCTTCTCTAAATATTGCACTAGAGAAAAAAGTTTTGGGGGAAATATTACTGGTGGTTTGGATATAAACATAGAGCCTGTAATACCTTGAAAACACTAAAAACTTTCGACAGATTTATACATACATACCTAACCACGCCATTCCCTTTCGGGGTAGGCAAGAAACTGCGGGTATAACTGAAAAAAAAACTTCACACTTTTCTCCGCCCTTCCCTATCCTTGCATACTCCCTTTGCTTCAACAACATCCATACACCGAGTTATACATCCTCTTTTATTCTTAAAACTTTAAATGTTTCTCTTTTTCCCACATTCTCCTAGAGCATTTGGCCACGTCTTACATGACCTACCCCTTCCTTTTGATCCACACACTCTACCTTCATATGTTTGCTTTACCACTCGATCCACACTCCTCCTCTCAACATGCCCAAACAAACGTAATTATTACTGATTCTGTCAGACAAATATGTTGAATCGTTTATATTTTTAAATTTAAGATATAGCATATTTCTTGATGTAGCTGTTGATTTACAATCAAGAATATTGTGAGTCTGACGCCTTAGGCCCCTTGCTCCACCATGATGGTTCCTAAACTGGTAACTGGCATATCTTACCGACTTTTTATTTATTTAGCACCGCGTCTTACATCCCGTTTGGGTTATACGCTTAAGTACTAATTATGTTTATGGATTAAAGATAGTAAAGGTTGAATATAGAGGAAGTGAGCCCGCAACTGCGTGAAAGGAGAGTGGAAAACCATTTAGAAAAATCTCCCCGCTCACCCGATCAAGATTCATACCTTGATCTCCCCTTCTTCAACACGAAACTATACAACTACGCCACTGAGGCGCATAAGGGGGGAATAAGATGTAGGCCTAGAGAGGGTGTCAAAAATAAAAATAGTACTTTTACGAGACATATCCAAGCCATTCCCATCACGTTGTCCCCTTGTATCCTTGTCCCCTTGTCTCCTTGTCTCCTTGTCCCCTCGTCTCCTTGTCCCCTCGTCTCCTTGTCCCCTTGTCTCCTTGTCTCCTTGTCTCCTTGTCCCCTCGTCTCCTTGTCTCCTTGTTCCCTTGTCCCCTTGTTCCCTTGTCCCCTTGTCTCCTTAGTCCTTTGTCTCCTTGTCCCCTTGTCTCCTTGTCTCCTTGTCCACTTGTATCTTTGTCTCCTTGTCTCCTTGTTCCCTTGTCCCCTTGTCTCCTTGTCCACTTGTATCTTTGTCTCCTTGTCTCCTTGTTCCCTTGTCCCCTTGTATCCTTGTTTCCTTGTCCCCTTGTCTCCTTGTCCCCTTGTCTCCTTGTACCCTTGTCTCCTTGTCCCCTTGTTTCCTTGTCTCCTTGTCCCCTTGTCACCTTGTCTCCTTGTCCCCTTGTCTCCTTGTCTCCTTGTCCCCTTGTCTCCTTGTCTCCTTGTCTCCTTGTCCCCTTGTCTCCTTGTCCCCTTGTCTCCTTGTCCCCTTGTCTCCTAGTCCCCTTGTTCCCTTGTCTCTTTGTCCCCTTGTCTCCTTGTCCCCTTGTCTCCTTGTCCCCTTGTATCCTTGTATCCTTGTCTCCTTGTCCCCTTGTCCTCCTGTCTCCTTGTCCCCTTGTCTCCTTGTCTCCTTGTCCCCTTGTTTCCTTGTCCCCTTGTTTACTTGTCCCCTTGTCTCCTTGCCCCCTTGTCTCCTTGTCTCCTTGTCTCCTTGTCTCCTTGTCCCCTTGTCTCCTTGTCCCCTTGTCCTCCTGTCTCCTTGTCTCCTTCTCTCCTTGTCTCCTTCTCTCCTTGTCTCCTTGTCTCCTTGTAACCTTGTCCCCTTGTCCCCTTCTCTCCTTGTCCCCTTGTCCCCTTGTCTCCTTCTCTCCTTGTCCCTTGTCTCCTTGTTTCCTTGTCCCCTTGTCTCCTTGTCTCCTTGTCTCCTTGTCCCCTTGCCACCTAGTTTCCTTGTATCCTTGTCTCCTTGTCGCCTTGTCTCATTGTCTCCTTGTCTCCTTGTTACCTTGTCTCCTTGTCTCCTTGTCCCTTGTCTCCTTGTCTCCTTGTCTCCTTGTCCCCTTGTCCCCTCGTCTCCTTGTCCCCTTGTCTCCTTGTCCCCTTGTCTCCTTGTCCCCTAGTCTCCTTGTTTTGTAATCTTTAAAGACAACCCTACCCCTCCAACCCCCACCAAAAAAACCCTCAACATATATCTTAACTTATCGGTGTGTGGAGGGTTTAAGGGCTGGTGAGGGATGAGGGGGAGATCTACGCGCGGCGGGAAAGACAAGACAGATAATTTCATTAGTGTGGGCCTCGTGACGGGTAATACTTCAGTCTTGGCTGGAGTGGGCGCCGGCAGGGGGGGGAGGGGGTTAGCAAGACGCTCCCGGCTGGAGACGCTGCGAGTCGAGACAACCTCTGCATACTGACGACAAAGATTCACAGCTTGCTTTTAGACGCCGTCTAGAGTGGAAAAACCCACCAAGGGACAGGCTTGTTTCTCTCAGACGTATCCTTCTACGTCCCGTTATACCACACATACATCAAACAATGTCAGACTTACTTAGTGTCTCTAGATACATTTGAGATCACATGACTCTGCGGAGAGATCCTGGCTACAGATACAGCGGTCCCTAGTTTGATCCTCAATGCTTTCAGATTTTTATGTAAAGCAGTGAGTCTGGAACGGGACCAACCCGGTCTCGTGAGGACAAATGAGGAGCTACTTGAATAAAGAAGTAGCGGCTTTGGTCTAGAAAAATGAGATTAACGTCTGGAGGGTTCGTTGTGCTTAACACGTGAACACCCTTTACCCGCTATCTTTGCCACTCGGTTGGTAGGGCTCGACGCGGGTTGACGCAATAGTTTGTTTTTTACTCGGCGATAGACTGGGGACCACTATCACTTATCCGAGATGGGATCTTTGGTGTGACGTCATAGTACATAGTATGGATTGAAGAATGACACCCAGACACGGGACTCTGACCCGGGACCTTTTGGCTTAGTAAGCCAATGCTATTATCACTGAGCTATCCAGGAGTCGTCCCATGCCGAGGTCCGTTCTTCACCTGTGTTCTAAGGCAGAGTCTGTTATGTACGTGTGGAAATTGTTAGATATATGTGTGTGATCGATTAAGATCAAAATTTATCAGATAACTCGGACATATTCGACTTGGGAGGGTTTTATGCTGTCAATAGTCCAAACGTCCATCACAGACTCTGCCTTAGTATATGAACGAAGAATGACCCTGGGCACGGGAATCGAACTCGTGAACCTTTGGATTAGTACCCCAAGTAGTATTAACCTTGTTGAACTGAACCAAAGGTCCCAGGTTTGGTTCCCGTTACCAGATGTCATTTTTTCAAATTAAAGTAATACCAGAAAACCCTTGCGAAACTTTCGCACATTCAACCTTTGCCTTCTCCCTCTCACAAAAAAAAAGATTTGGTCTTTTTGTTGGGTTGTTGAAATTAAATACTCAGCGAAGTGTATACACAAAATAAAAAAGAGAGTTTATTTTCAGTAATTTATACAAAAATATTGTTAAATTTTTCTTTTAACTTAATTTTAAACAAACAATGTGTTTTAACATAAACTTAGTATGCTACGTCAGAGTTCGGTATAAAATTCCTTCCACTGATACCTCATTCATTGCTGTAGACTGTATCAGTTGAGCAAAAGGGATGTTGACAACAGAAATAATATTTATAAGATTAAATCTAGATAAGGCTTTATCCGTACTTAGCAACCATAATAATAATAATAATAATTATTATTATTATTATTATTATTATTATTACTAGCACCACGTCTTACTACCCGTTCGGGTTATACGCACTTACGCTAATGTGTAATGGTAGGGTGATTGTGAGATGAAATGGAGGACCTACAGTTTAACGTGGAATCCGAACCACGGTGGAGGCCTGGCATTACACACATTCACAAGATGTCTTGTCAGAGGTGAAGGAAGGTTTTGGTAATCATATAAATCTGTGCCGGTACCGAGGATTGAACCCCGGCCGCCAGCACAGAAGTCTGACACCTTACCCCCTAGACCGCCATGTCACCTAGCAACATAATAGATTGGTCATTTTAATCTATCAAAATTATGTTTAAATGGTTATGTGAATTAAAAAAGAAGCTTCTATTAGCTCCTCCCCCCCTTTTTTCCCCCCACTTTTAGTAAAATATTTGACAAAATATAATATGTGACTGCTAGGGTGAATACGACTTATTTAAGTTTCTCCAAAATAATTGTATTATAGTTACATTAGAGACTGATTAGCATTAACTGCGACGCTTCTTACTTACTGCGAATCAGCAATCGATAATTACACTAATGATGCAAGGAAGAAAAAGATAAATTTAAAGGAAATGTAACCGCATTTTTGTGGAAGTATAAATGGAAACCCATACAAGAAAACGGCTCCCCTCAGGACACAAGGCCAGGATTCCCACCACGACTTCCCCGTCACCTGAGAATAAGTTCCCTATGAGATTGACGTTCAAGCCCGCGTGCCCATCGATGTGGGTGTTGGAGTTTTAAAATACAACATCCCCCCTCTCCCCGTTTTCTTTTCTTTTTCTTTATCAGTAAAAAAAAATAAAACCTTTTATTATAAAATAGAACACTAGATAGCAGGTGTTTTATTTTATCGACTTTATAAATTTTCCGCCGGCCTATTTCACGCCCCTATGGCCAGATAGTGGTCAAAGTGCTTTCAGGAATTGACCCAGTAACAAAATACTTTCTCTCTCTCTCTTTCTCTCTATGTGTTCCATTACTCCATTTATCTTCAATCCATATTTCGCTTTCTAGCATTTTGTCAATCCTTTTTATGGTACCACTTTCACGGGTTTCGTGTATCATTTTTTTTTTTCAAGGCACTTATCTCAAACTTCGGGGCTATTAGGAAATCTTTTACCCCTCAGATCCTTTTTGCTAGATCATTTTTTATTTCCTTATACCACGTTTCATTGCTGGTTCGGGCTGTGCACATATATTGACTTAGGAAGAACTAACTATACCTGCATTTTCGTGGAGATAGAGAGAGAATAAGCAAATTGCTTATGAAATAAAAACTACTCCAGCTGGATGCAAACCTGGACCTCTATTCAAAGACAAATTAGTTAGATCACGTGCTCATCGAAGCTGATATTTTTAATATGATGATTAGAAGTGTTTTGTGTGTTTTCTAAAACTGATTATACCATACTAAATGGTCATACAGTCTACGTCGTCAAGCTCACAAGAGATCGGATTTCCCGTGATTGAGAGTTCAAAGTTCGAATCTCCACTGAGTGTCACGAAGGTGGGTTTTCTGAAATGATATATCTGTCACTTTACATCCCTTCCATGTGCTTCCTCTTAAAGGGCCTCTTAAATTCAGCCATAAATAGCCCAGGGGTTGGATGTATTAGTTAATATATTATTCCAGAACAACTTACAAAATAACTTAACAAATGTGACGCCGGGTCCTGGGGCCACAATTCGTCTCTATGAGAGAGCAAATGACCAATTTAATGGGATTATAAATTAACAAGCCCTGATGTTAATCTGTTTGTTAGAAATACGAGCTATCAGAATATACTAATTTGGATATTGAATTTATTATACTTTTTCATATAAAGATAAATTATTTTAAAAGTGAAAATTTTCGACCTTAAGACTATGATGAACCTTTACGTTTTGTGGCCTTGAAACAAAAATAATTTGGATCCATCATTTACGTCTGTCTGACAATTTCCATCTATCTTTATCTTAGCCTAAATCCTAAATTGTGTGATGGAATTGGTTAAAATTTAATATTTAGGTGCTATATGGTTATATTTTAATTCTAACCACTAAATTGGGGTTAGATTACCAATACGTTTTTTTTGGGGGGGGGGNGGGGTGAGGTGAATATAGTTGGAACCAATTTTGTTTAAAATTTATCTAATTAGAATGTTTATTTATGATTAATAAGATGAGGTTTGGAGTTTTCTGAAGAAAACTTACTTTGGGGTAGTTTAATAAAAACCTAATTTTTTAACATTTTGTTCCAATAATGTGTTTTTTTTTTACACAAAATGAGAAAGTTTACGTGATTGTGTCGTGCAATTTATTTAAAGTGTCAGTGAAATCGATGACAACACGAGTTTCATAGCCTCCCGGACACACAAAAAGACTCCACAAACATTATTCTGTTTCTCTTTGACGTTACAAGTGTGTCAACAGAACACGAAACACTTTTTTTTTTGCGACACATGAACAAAAGATACTTGAAAAGGTGACCGATATAACTTTTTTTTAAATAAACTACAGAAGCCACTTTATCTCTGCTTTTGATTATGTCACATGGCAAAATAACTAGGGGGTGTCTATTCGTGCAATGAATAAACAAAACATTTTATACTACTGCAAGGGGAGGTTTAAATCCGGGTTCATACGATATTATTTACTGTACAAAAATGTGTGGACACTGCTCTTTGTAAAAACTAAGATCCGATTTCGATAGTAAATAACTTTTTTGTGGTTGACAGATTTACAAGATGCTAAACGAACATCAGGTACTGAGACGAGAACTTTACCTTAAGACCACCGAAGTTGACAATGAACGAACAAAATAAAACAAGACTTGAAAATAGAAGCTGTGATTTGATTGGGTCATGGAGTTATAATATAAAATAGTAATGAGATAAACTTAATTGTAACTTTTTTTAAAAGGGTTCATTAGAATGTCCATGTGTTGTTTTTTTCAACTGTGTCTAATATTATAGTTCCAAAATTGTTCAATTTTTTTTTTAAATATCAAATTATTCTTTTTTTCCCATTATTCTGTGATCCAGTAAATAACAACTCCTATCTTATATATCGCTCCTTACCCGTTTTTAGGACGTTTCCTTTAATGTTATGCACGTATAAATCACACTAGCGTGAGAGGAGTTGGACAGGTGGATTAAAGAATGAGGTATTGTCGGAAATCATTTAGGAAAAACTACCCTTAGTACACCTGTCTAGAACTAGAACCCCAACATTAGCCATTAAGTATATTGTAAGAGTAGAGTTAAAAGGCCATACGACCACTAATGTTATATTATTATTATTATTATTATTATTATTATTATTATTATTAGCACCACGTCTTACTACCCGTTCTGGTTATACGCACTTACGCTAACGTGTAATGGTAGGGTGATTGTGAGATGAAATGGAGGACCTACAGTTTAACGGGGGATCCGAACCACGGTGGAGGCCTGGCATTCCCCACATTCACAAGATGTCGTGTCAGAGGTGAAGGGAAGGGTTTGGTAATCAGATAAATCTGTGCCGTGACCGAGGATTGAACCCCGGACCCCCAGCACAGAAGTCTGACACCTTACCCCCTAGACCGCCAGGTCACCGACAAATGGTATTGTTTCCAAACAATTTTTGAATAACCTTTTTTTTTCTGTCGCTTAGTTGGTCAAAGATACCACTAAAATACTTCTAGATAATACCTATGATAATCTTTGAAACACCTTACACCTCAAAGTAATTTATAATTATCTGTATCTGCCCATACTCCATCGCGTCCTTATTTAAAATCCTTCTCGCCTTATTTTGTGTGTTGTTCTGTTTTTCTTCACCTGCCCCTGTTTGCTAAGTCAGTCCATAAGTCACTAGGAAGGGTAACGTTAATTTACCTGTCTAGAGATGCTATCAAGCCTAGACACGGCGTAATTACCCTCTTCCCTTTTATATACCATTCCTTCATGTCTGCCCCCCCCCCTCACACCTCCCTATTTTCCCACTTTCCCGAGTCTCAACAATCCATATAAATGTACAGTATATATAATTTTCTTTTTACCAATTTCAAAACCACCATCTCATTTTCTTTATTTCATTTTTTTCTTTATTTCATATTCCTACATTACATTATATTATTATGTTTACCAACGGTATTAGCCTTGGGACGTGCATGCCTGATTCTTTTCTTCTCTTATCTCTACTCATTTAACATATTCATCCATTTTTTATTTATTTATAAACTTCAAAATTTATCCTCTTTCAATTAACTGTGAGGTGGAATGAGCACGTGACTTCAAACTAGAATTTCATAATTATTGATAGTATAATCAATTTTTTTGGCCAAAATAAATTAAATATTGTTCCAGTAAATGTGTTTAGTTTAGTTTTAAATACATATACAAATTTTTCTTGGATATTTACTATAAGCATTCAGGAATTGAAGAGAAAATTTTAAATAATAAGAAAAAATTCTAGTTAAATTTGTTTTTTTAATTTAATTCTAATGGTTTTTTTAGCACTGCATCTCACTACTTGTTCAGGTTATATGCTTATATACTATTTACACTAATGGGTTGGGAATTCGGAAGATATTTAGAGGGGTGTACCCGAATTAGCGTGGAAGGAGAGTGTAAAATCACTCCAGGGAAAACCTTCCTCAGTACACAATCTCCCTGTCATCGGCAGTCTAGTCTATTGTGAGAGTGACGCCTTAGACAATGTGGCCACTAAAACAAGTAAATCTAATATAATCCTCCCCTCTACGTCTAGGTCTTCGCGATGGTCTCTTTCCGTTGGGTTTGCCAGTAAATGACCTTGAACAACGCAGTTCTAAATTCTTCCATGTACACTAGATTTCCTACTCACCATAATCTACTAGATGTAGTTACCCTAACAATGTATTGTGAATAAATGGTATGTAACTCATCATTATTTAAGATCTACTCTCCATTATCTTCATCCATATGTTTTTTCAACCAAAATTTTTCTAACCTATATGTTTTCGAACACCATAGATTTCTTCACAAGGACTTCACACTTAACTACGTTTTATAAAATAGTCCCAGTCTCCTGGCCGCATGTTTAAAGGGGAAACCACTGATTTAACAATTAATGATGGATGCTTACACCATACACAGAATCAAACCAACGACCCATTACTCAGTTTTGAGACGCGCTAAATAGTTGGACATGTTGGGATATGTTTGGTTAAGCACACAAATCAGTCAGTTGATCCAGATAAACGATTTATTGGAACGAAAGGGTTCGTGTCCTGTATTAATTCGAATATATTATTCTCAAAACTGTATTTATATCCGTTGGTTGTTGGTTTTTAATCCATCGTCCAGTTTACTTATCAAAGTTTACGCTCGAACTGATTATATCTGAGAGCTACAAGGATGTAAAATGAGTCAAGTCCAGCATCGGGCAAGCATTAATTGTATTATATTATTATTATTATTATTATTATTATTATTATTATTAGCACCGCGTCTTACTACCCGTTCGGGTTATACGCACTTACGCTAATGTGTAATGGTAGGGTGATTGTGAGATGAAATGAAGGACCTACAGTTTAACGTTGAATCCGAACCACGGTGGAGGCCTGGCATTCCTCACACTCACAAGATGTCTTGTCAGAGGTGCAGGAAGGTATATTATTAATAAACCTACACTGGTTAATAAATTACTTTGGTTTAGGAAAATGAAAGGTGGAGGTCACTTTTATAAGTATTTATTCCCCAAATATTATCAACATCTCAGCCTAAATAGAGTCTATTTTCCATTGGGGAGGTAGTAACTCACAGCTAGCAGGAGGTTTAAAAACGGTTAAAAGAAAACATAATTAAAAACAATGTATTCGTTTGCGAAAGTTTTTACTGCCAAAAATGACCAAAAAATAATGTATAGTCTTACAGATCATATTGTTTGGCGTATGGATACATGAAAGTATATCTGGTAACTTTTGCTAGCTGTCAGTTACCACTAGAGTCCAACACCTTAACTCTGTCAATAGAATGTCTATCAATTGAGTTAAGGGTCCCGGATTCAATTCCCAGCATGGCCGAAAACTTATCATCGATGAAAATATGGGTTTACTCTTCCATATTGATAAATTAACGGTATTGTTTTGTATTTTTTTACATTTAAATTCGTTTTTTTTTTAATTCGTGTGCTGATATAATCAGTCGGTTCAGAAATTTCACGTAAAATGCATCAAATAAATAGTTTATAATATTATTTTGGTAGGTATTTTATTAAAATCTGGATCAGACACATCCTTAGGAGGAACTGTCTTCCCCGTGACGTCATAGAAGGAAAGGTTGAGGGAAAGAGGAGTTTAGGAAGGAGGAGGATTAAAATAATGGATGACTTTAAGAAAAGAAGAAAATTCTGGGTGATGACAAAACGATATTGACCTATCGTAAGACAGAACACCTAATAATTATAATAAATAATTAAAAATATTTGGAAACAAACTAACAAAAGTTTGACTTAAAATAAAAATTCGCAATAGGCAGTATGTTTCTATGTTTATTATTAATTTTCGCCAAATTTCACTTCCTAGATAACCCACACGCATATTTTATTCATTATATTAATGTGTTAGTGATGAGGAAGACAAAATTTAGAGTAATTCTATCCTTATTTGAGTTAAATATATATTTAGCACCGCATCTTACTACCCGTCCGGGTTATACGCTTTAAGTACTAATTACTCTAATGGATTAGGAATTGGGAAGAATCAATTAGACGAAGTGAACCCGCATTTGCGTGAAGGGAGAGTGGAAAACCATTTAGGACCTCCCCCCCCCAGTTCACCCGACCGAGATTCGAACCTCTATCTCCATATTTGAGTTGATAGAGAATAAAATAAACAGTTAATAAAGCCACTTTCCCCTCACGCACCCGAGATACAAACCCCGATATCTTCGTTATCGTCAGTCTATTGCGAGAAGTGTCGCAGGATACCATTAGACCACCGAGGTGGGCTGTTATTAGATTGTTATTTTTGTTACTTCATGTGGTATTAACGACCTCTTAGAATCATTAAGAGCTAAAATGGCAATGACAAGAAAGTTTGGTTGTAGATTCTCTCCTACAACTGAGAAGTAAAAGTTCTTCACCAATATATAGTTTTGTTGGCGGTTTTCTTCCGTCTTTACGGATATTGGTGGTGTGATTAGGGTGTTTAGGGGTTGACGAGGGAAGGGTAGGTTATGATGAAAATGTAAGGGGTGACGGTCGTGATAACCTTTATGCATATTATATGTGTAGAGAGATGGGAGTCGAGTCTTCTAAACTCGATGTCATTATGTGCTGATTGCTAAATTCTCATTAATTAACCAATTTGCTCGTTTACAAACTTAACGCTCCAATAACGTTTTGGTTCAGTCACTTATAAAATTATTACGAGGTGTTTAAAATCACTCCTGTGTCTTT
The DNA here is from genome assembly GCA_902151425.1 of Timema shepardi. Classification (NCBI taxonomy): domain Eukaryota; kingdom Metazoa; phylum Arthropoda; class Insecta; order Phasmatodea; family Timematidae; genus Timema; species Timema shepardi. Next base: position 24,745 of record CABFVX010003972.1, on the reverse strand, counting down.
AGATGATTAAATTCTAAAATAGAGGAGCATTATTAGCGTGTGAAAAATTTTGGACGATATTAGAATAAAAATGTGTTCTTATTTAATTATTATGATGTTTTTTAGTTGTTGTGACGTCATTCGTTTCAGTAGATAAGGATAGTTATTGACTCTCTAAACTTATACTTAAATTAAGTGTCGTTATAGATTTTCATTACATCACTTTACCTTAATTTAGTTCAACTTACTCTAATTTTTTATCTTCTCATATCTAGAGAATGAATTGTGATCGGGGGAAGATTGATCTAATAAAGTGTTTACGTTTTATGTGAACACAAACCAAAAAAAGGTTGATTTTATAATTCCATCTGCCCCCGGCCATGGATTCAAAATTGTTTTATGGATTTTGTTAAACTTGTTATTTAGGTATTATAGGGTTATACCATAAAATTATTTTTTCTACCCTAACCCTTCAATCAAGGGTAGTTTACTGATGAGTAATTTGTTTGAATTCCAAATTTTTCGAAAATGGCTTTAACGATTTTGTTCAAAATGTATATCTACTAGGATTTGTTTGACATTACAAATAGAAATATATAACTGGTTTGGGGGCAAAAATTTGCTCAAGGGTAGTTTACTGATGACTGTTTTTTCATAAACTTGCAAAATCTTATAAATAAATGGCTCTAGATACTTGGTTCCAAATTTGTATCTTGTGAGTGTTTGACATGACAAATAACTGTGTATACAGTATTTATTTTTGGTGTTTAAACTTATTTATATGTAGTTTGTTGATAACAGAGTTTTCAAAAATTTAAAATATCCAAAAAAAATTACAAAAATTTAAAAATCTGTGGTCAGTACACTACTATTAAATTAATTTTTCTAATAAAGCAAAGATATATAATTACTTATATTGTAATTTTGGTTTACCAGATACCTATTCTAAACCAAAACGTTACAGCTATTCTTAAAATATTTCAAATTTGTAAAAAAAAAAGTTAAGCTTTCTCTTTAGCAATTTTTTTTTCTTCGGAAAACAAGTGTAATTTATACAAAATGTCAAACATTTGTGAAAAATTTAAAGTTTTCAAAAATCACTCATTATTAAACTACTTTAAATTCAGGGGCTAAGACCATAATCAAAATATATTTCCTAGGTATAACTGTATAAAAACTAAATAATAAATTTGAAAAAAAATCCATGAAACTGTTTTGTATCAAGACTCAAGGAGAGACAGAAATTTACAATAAACTTTTTTTTAGTAGGGGCCACATAAAACTTATGGTTTCATTATTATAATGAGTTAAAAAACGTCAACCTTTACAATACTTTATTTTGATATAATAAATTTAAAATGTGACTTCTGCAGATAACATGATTTAACGTATCAATATGTGAAAATATATCCATTAAAAATTGTCTGATGTCATATAAGGCTCTTTCCTATGAAAATTAGATTGTAGATGTATTTAGATCCTAGCTGTAGTCAAACTAGAAACCGCTGAGACCGGAGTTAGCCACTCTTACAATTCGACCACAACGTGGGTGATTGTATCGTCAGATGTAAAACAAATTATCCGGAATGGTAAACCTCAGGTAAATTGTATTTTGTGAATTCCCACTAGTTAATCTAACTTGACACGTCGCAACGTAACAAATCATCGACCTGGGACTAGCTTCACTTGATTAGAACCCACCAAATCTATTTTACTGTCATCCCGGGGTATGTTTCGGTTTGATAAGCCACCCGCGTGTGTCTGACTCACCCCGGTTTCCCCTCTAATATCCAATCATGCGTTTAAAAAAGGGGAGATTTGATAAAATATTGGTAGGTTGAATAGTATTGAACATGACACCCAGAAAACAATTTCCCCCAAAAATGTAGCACACAAAGTTTTCCTAAATTCCTAAAAAAAATTGATTATGACGTCAATAATTTCGTCATTTTATATTATTAAAATTGTATTTTATATAATATCCGCGGTATAAATGTCCTTAGTCTGGTTTTATGGTCACAGGGAGGTTATGGTTCGAATCCCATTCCGGTGCACTAAAAGACGTTTCTCCTTAATGGTTTTACAACCACCCTTCACGAGAATGTGGGTATATTTAATATATTTTCTACCAGTCCCAGCAATTTAACTTTAGGGATTCGAACAATCTTAAAATTTCAAAAAATTAGTTTTTAGTAAACTACCTTAAAATTATTTGTTTTTCCCAAACCCAGTATGCAATACTATGTAACATGTAAAACTCCCCCAAGATATCCAATTTGAACAAAATAGTAAGAGTAATTATAGAAATATTATAAACTCTCCCAAAATCAGTTATCAGTAAATTATACTTTAATTTAAGAAAGTAGAAAAATCAAGATTTTTTTTTCTCGAGTTTTAACCAAATAACATCTATATATAAAGTTTGTACAAAATCCATCAAATAATTTCAGTTAAAACAACAGTATAAACAACTCCATGTTGTGAGCCTCCAAGCGAGCTAGACCGACCGAGCGGCCGCCACCGTTAGCGATGATAGTGCTAACATTTTCGGATAAAGGGTGTCATGTTGTCAGCACAACGAGTTATCCGGCCGCTAACCTCAGCTCCCTAAGCCGGAGCCACTACTTCTTTATTCAAGTAGATCCTCATTTTTTTTTCTCACGAGTTTGACCTCGGACTAGCCCACTGATTTACAGGAAATTTTGGAAGCGTCGGTTATTGAACCTTGGACCTCTGTATCAGTATACATAAACTCAGACAAATATTATTATTATTATTATTATTAGCACCGTGTCTTACTACCAGTTCGGGTTATACGCACTTACGCTAATGTGTAATGGTAGGATGATTGTGAGTATGAAATGGAGGACCTACAGTTTAACGTGGAATCCGAACCACGGTGGAGGCCTGGCATTCCCCACATTCACAAGATGTATTGTGAAGGAGGGGTTTGGTAATAATAATAATAATAATAATAATCGACTTTAATGGCGAAGTAATCAGATAAATCTGTGCCGGGACCGAGGATTGAACCCCGGCCGCCAGTACAGAAGTCTGACACCTTACCCCCTATACCGCCAGGTCACCCATCTCTGACAACTAAACCACATAGGTGGTTCGGTTACAGCCACATACAGACTTAATGTAATATCCACTTTTAACTTTTTCTTGATAAAATAGTATTGTGATCGTTAAGAAAAAATCAAGCTCGAAGTTTCATAAATACCTGAAGACAAAAAAAGTGTTTTTCTCATTATGCTGTATGTCCGTCTGTCTGTGGTCTAAGCTAGAGACAAAATTATTTTTTTACCGATTTGGCTAAAACTTATTTGGGGTTTTCCTAATGTCGACCCGAGAGGTTTTTTAGAATTAGACATCTAACCCTAAAATTAAGAGTAGCTTACTAAAAGGAAAAAAGAGAGAGAAAACTTTTTTTTTCTCAAAAGTCACTATAGTTATTTTGAGTAAATGTAATATTTAGACCCCGGTTATCACTATAAACAAGATGTAATTTCTCATTTTCTTAAGAAAATTAATTTGACGGTAATTAAGACGAAGGAAATTTTTCCAATATTGATCATTTCTCCGCAAATATTTTAAATGCGAATTGACTTATCATTGAAAAGTTGTAGAACTATTAAGATACAAATCTTTTATTTGGAATATATTTTTATAAAACCAATAATTTCTGAGTTATAATCAAATATATATTATTTTAATTCTGGTTTTTGAAAAGGTATTTGATTCTAATGCTCTTTGGCGGAAAAAGCTGTTTATCTTTTCTCAATTTTTCTGTAACAGTGTTCCTAGTTCCCAATACCACAGAGTAAGTAACAGTGTATATTATTTCATTTAGGATATTTAGTGTAGTGTTTCTACAACAATTTATAAATCTATTATTAATTTAACAAATCTTACGGGTTTTTAGTAAACGTCTATTTTAAGATAAAATCACTAGAAATTCTGAACAGTGCACCGTACTATTTATTTTTTAGTTCGGGATCACATAAACTATCAATATCCATGGTAATATAGAGAGAGGCTAGAAATGTTTACATGATGTAGTAAAAAAGTAAAAATTACCTTAAATACGTCTCATTTCTTCTTCATTTCACGATAAATTCGTACCTCTGTGATTCCAGTGGAGCTCGCTTCGAGCGGAGGTTAATATTGATTTTGGGGTTAGTGTAGGGGGTTGAAGGGGAGAGTAGGGGTGATAGCGAGTATGATGGTGATAGTGAGTATGAGGGTGATAGTGAGTATGAGGGTGATAGCGAGTATGAGGGTGATAGCGAGTATGAGGGTGATAGCGAGTATGATG